>WURV02185414.1:6912-74891 GCA_011762755.2 Epimenia babai | reverse complement strand
AGGCAACCCGTAGTTTATGTTTTGCCATTTTCATGGTCCTTCCAATAGGCGAATATCGCGCTAAACATCAAGGCGACAGATTGCGCCCCTGCGTCAACATGCCCGATTGCCCGTTCGCCCAAATACTTTGCCCGTCCATATTTAGCTTGCATTTTGATAGTGGATTGTGCACCATCATGAGCAAATTGCATCGCAGATTCGAGGGTTTCAAGTGTGGGTTTTCCATCATAAACGGCTTGTGCTAAAGCAGATACAGCAGGTGATAAAGCATCGACCATCGTTTTGTCACCTACTTCGGCTTTGCCCCGTTTCTTAACACCGTCTAACCCTGCTTGCCACATCGCCACAAATTGTTCAGTGGACAACATTTCCGCACCTTTTACCGTCATACCTGCCCTTAAAAAGAGTGTGCCAAAGAGCGCACCAGATGAGCCCCCCATGCGATTCATCAGAGTTTTAGCCGTGAGTTGTAATACCTGCGTGGGGGAATCTGCGTCGGCAAAATCCTTAACTGCTTGCTCAAATCCAGCACAAATAGTCGTTCCATGATCGCCGTCACCGAGTTCGGCATCAAGCGCATTTAAGGTCGCTTTTTCGGCATTGAGGGCTTCACTGATTGACCTAATCATTGCTTGCATATCTGATGTTGTAATGTTCATGCCTGCACAATCCTGACATTCGCACCGATAGCAGGCGCATCCCATAAGGCTTTAAGTTCGGCATCAACCCGACATAATGAGATAGCAAATCCCGCCATTTCTTGCGTAGTCGCGTAAGGTCCAATATAGGTTTTATACACCGTGATTCCGGCTTCACTGAGGCGGTGTGCCACTTGCCGATATAAGATAAATAATTCCATCTGGGTCATACTGCCACTATCATTAAGCAGCACCAAGACCTCATCACCCGCTTGAAAGGGTAAATCCGCCAAAATAGCGGGTAACATGGCATCAACAGTATCATCAGCCGAAACGAGTTTGCGCCGACCTTGCCCGACTTCGCCATGTACGCCCATGCCAATCTCGATCTCATCCTCTGGCAATTCAAACATTACATCGCCGGAAACTGGATTTGTGCCGGAAGTTAGCGCAACTGCGATGGTACGAGTGTTGTCACGAATTTTTTCTGCCATTGCTTTACATTGCACCAAAGTAACATCTCCTTCAGCATACGCGCCGAGCATTTTCCATGTGAAAAATAAGCCCGCCGTCCCGCGCCGTTCGGGTTCTTGCCCTTTAGGTGCGCTGGAAATATCGTCATAAAGAACGACCATTTCTACGTCTTCAATATCTTCCATTTCGCAAAGTTCGAGTGCCATCTCAGCGTTCATTAAGTCACCCGCGTGATGTGAAACACAGAGCAACACCCCGCCACCATGATTCGCCTGTTTGATTCCATCTACAATGCGATCAGGACCAGGGGCAGCAAAGATTTCCCCTGGGATATTGACATCAAATAAGCCGTGACCCACCAAACCAATCATGGCGGGTTCATGCCCACTACCATTGCCAATTACCAAACCGACTTTACCCGACGGCTTAGGATTGCGCCGGACAATCAAGCCATCATCAGTTAAACGGACAATATCAGCATAGGCAGAAGCAAAACCTTCCAACATCTCTGCGAGAATATTTTCTGGTTGATTAATCAATTTTTTGCTACGAGGTGCCATTATTCCTCCATCGGGACAAAGTGCATCAAATGTATTGGATGTTGTACAAGATCATCAGTATAAGCAACACGCACACGCATCTCACGGTGTATCGTCGCTGGGTCAGCTTTTAATATATGTGGAAATAAGGTTGAACTACCGTCTAACAAGACATAAGCGAGTATCATAGGCATTTCTAATTGACGTACATCGGCATTGATCTCCGACGAAAAGTGCATAACTGAATACGTTTTCAATGTACCTACACCGGATAATTCCTGCCACCTTGTAACCTTAAGGCAATCGGGGCAGAGTGGGCGCGGAGGCGTAAAAACTTTCGCACAGGTCGGGCAATGTGTTCCGAAAAAACACTTATTTTCTAGCTCGATGAAAAAGCGTGAATACTTACCGAGGCTGTGGCGATAACGTTGCGTCAATTCCAGCGTTATAACTTCAATCTGGCGGAAATTTTCCCATTTATCTGGGTCGGCAATCCATTTGTTATCCGCCGTTTTCTGCTCAATGACACTAGTCACTTTTGACTCAGTCATAAGTTAATCCTGTCGCTCAAAAATATTCACCACGCAAATTGTCCCAATTCCGGCATGGGTATCGGTCAAGCCCCGTTGTAGATTAGGGAGCTGGCGTTCATCAGGGAGTTGTCCCCATAATTGTTGGACAACCTCAATCGCCTGTGCAATACCTGTTGCCCCGACGGGTGCGCCACGTCCAAGTAACCCGCCACTCGTGTTAATGGGTAATTTGCCATCCCGATCAAACATGCCATCAGCAATTGCTGTGCCACCATCACCTGCTTGCACAAACCCTAAGTCTTCCACTGCCTGAATCTCGACTCCACTATAACTATCATAGAGTTCCGCAATGTGGATTTCTTCGAGAGGATTACTAATGCCTGCCATTTTATAGGCTTGTTGAGCCGCGAAACGTTTACCTGCGAAATGCGTCAAATTCGGATAACGATCACCCAAGCGCATGGTATCAGTTCCGCACCCCGTCGCAGAATAGGCAACACTCGGACGTTCAGCAAAGCGGGGACTATGCGCCCGCGCCCACTCTTCAGTTGCCAATAAAATTGCCGCCGCCCCATCACTAAGTAAACTGCAATCGAATAAGGTATAGGGGTCTGCAATCAAGCGTGAATTTAAGACATCAGCAATGCTCAAATCCATCGGTTTCTGTGCGTAAGGGTTAAAGCCCGCATTGCGACGGTTACGCATAGCAACATGAGCAAATTGTTCGCGCTTCGTCCCATATTTCTCCATATGTGCCCGCATCATCGAGGCATAAAAAGCGGTATATGTTCCGCCAACCATCATTTCCCAATCGACATCAGCTGAGAGCGCAAAAAGCTGATTCGCCGTCTGTGAGGAGATACTCTTGCCGTTGGTTTCAGCACCGTAGACCAAAATCGAATCACATAAGCCACTTTGTAGATATGCCCATGCGGTGCGTAAAGCCAACGCCCCTGTCGCGCCACCGCCTTCTACGCGCACATTGGGCACAGGATTCAAACCGAGTGTGTCATGCAGGATTGCGCCGAGTGTCATCTGTCGATTAAAGTGATCGCTCTCATAACTTGTTAAGCCATGTTCCACCGCGTCTAAATTGTCCAAGCCTGCATCTGCCATACATGCAAGTACCGCTTCCACCGCAAGGTCACGCACATTACAGTCATCACGATTAGAGGCAAAAGCCGTTAACCCCACGCCGACCACTACCGGCACGCGCTTACTCATGAGTTACCTCCTGCCCATAATGGCGAAAGGTGGCAGGTGTAATTGCCTCACCGTCATAATAATCATGCCATGAAGTCCCATAAGTGGCAGAAATGGCATTCAGCAAATCAAGGCGTTGCTTACCAACAGTCCGCAACCACCTTAAACGCTCGGCGCGGTCAGCAATCTGCGCGACTTCGCCCCATAACGCTCGCCCGACAATAAAGCCCGATGCGCCCGCCTGACAAGCCACCTTTAATTGCTGAGTAAATAGCTCAAAAGACACGCCCGCACTTAACAATACCCAAGGAATAGTTATGGCTTCGGTGACAGCTTGACAAGCTTCTAACCACACTGCTTGGTCGGATTCAGTTTTGACATCTACCGGAAATTCCAACTTAAGCACGTCAACATTAAGCGGGGCGATTCGTCGCGCTGATTCGGTGACTAAGTACGTCTGAGTTTGTGGCGAGTTTTCCTGATTATGATAGACAATCGGTTCAGCATAAAAGGGAATATCATGGCGCACACAGTCCAAGCCAATTTGTGCGACGTTTTTTTCTTGTCGGGCGCAGAGGGCAAGGTCATCAGGGTTGTAGTAGAAAAACAACTTAACCCCATCAGCCCCCATTTGCTTGATTTTGCCCACGTTCCAATCAGCATCAATTTCAACATCAAGGGGCATCGGCTCTAACTGATAATCAGCTTTCTCCAATTCAACCAGCAAGCCATTATGCCCTAACACCTGCTGAGTAATCGCCTGAAACGCGCCATACAGTGGGTCAAGCAATACCCCACTCACGCCAGCATTTAAACTCCCAACCACATCTAACTTAAACTCGGTCATGATGTGGTCAGCAATACTAGCAGGGGCAGCGGGATTGAGTACGCGTCGGAGTGCGTCTTGATGGTCAACCGCTACAATATTAAATAAACCATTGGCGGTGCTAGCCCGTTGCAAAGCGCGATATTTACCGATAGAAATTGATGTCTTTACCATTTTTGTCATCACTAATCCGTTTTTATCCAAACGCTTTTTACTTCGGTATATAAATCCATCGCCTCTTTACCCATCTCACGCTCATAACCGCTTTGTTTATACCCACCAAATGGCGAGGATGCTTCTGTGTTGCCCCATGTATTAATCCAAATAGTGCCTGCCCGTAACGCTTTAGCGAGAGTATGTGCCTTCCGCACATCGGTAGTCCACAATCCCGCTGCCAGACCAAAATCAGTATCATTGGCACGTTTGATGATCTCGCCCACATCATCAAAAGGCATCGCACAGACCACCGGACCGAATATCTCCTCGCGCACAACACGTTGATCGTCATTGACATTCGTCAAGATTGTTGGCTCGATAAAATAGCCATTTTGCAAGTCACCTGCGATGCGCTTGCCTCCGGTAATCGCTTGTGCGCCCTGTGTAAAACCGTCTTCCACAAAGCCCATCACGCGCTGAAGTTGCTCATCACTCACAATCGGACCGAGATGGGGCTGTTGTTGCGCCATACCCGGACCCACTTTGATCTGTTTAGTCGCCTCACTCATGCCTTCGAGAACCTCATCGTAGACACTGCGTTGGATATATAAACGTGACCCTGCAGTGCAAGATTGTCCATTATTGCCGAAGATCGCCCACGTTGACCCTACGATTGCTTTATCTAAATCTGCGTCAGCAAAGACGATATTGGGACTCTTACCGCCTAATTCCAATGACACTCGCTTCAAATTACCAACAGACCCCTTAATGATTTTACGAGCGACCTCAGTACTCCCTGTGAAGCCAATCTTATCCACCCCATGATGTTCAACTAACGCCGCACCTGCTTCTTCACCATAACCAGGGAGAACATTAAAAACACCTGGGGGAAAACCAGCTTCTGCAGTTAATTTGGCAAGATAAAGCACACTCAAGGGGGTTTGTTCGGCGGGTTTCACGATGACACAATTTCCGGAGGCTAAAGCAGGGGCAAATTTCCATGTAGCCATTAAAAGGGGATAATTCCACGGCGAGATTAATCCGACTACACCCACCGGCTCACGCAGGGTATAGTTGAACATATTCTTTTCATTGATAGGAATCGTGCTTCCCTCAATTTTGGTACACCAACCCGCATAATAATAGAGATGTTCAGCGGAAAGAGGCACATCAACGGTGCGAGCCGTCTCCACAGGTTTACCGTTATCTAGCGAATCGAGTTGCGCCAATATATCGGCATGTTTTTCCATCAATTCAGCTAATCGCCAAATACACTTAGAACGATCTGAGGGGGACATCTGCAACCACCACTCACCGGAGTCAAAGGCTTTGCGAGCGACTTTTACTGCAATATCAGCATCCTCTTTTTGAGCACGTCCGATATGCGCCAACCGCCGACCAGATGAAGGATCAAGGGTTTCAAATGTCTGTCCGGCGTGGGTCGTCACATATTCACCACCGATATACGGCATAATCGGTTTAGTAAGAAATGCCTCGACTTCTGGAAGCAACGGGATATAAGTTTCAGGCAGGGTGTCTATCATGATCATCCTTATATTAAAGTTGTTCGGCAAGTTCTAAGGCAACCTCATAAATGGATTGATTGCTCTTATCCAATGCTTTTTGTCCACCGTCTGGTAAGGGGTCAAGGAAGCGTCGCCCGCGTGTTAAATCATCCCACACCACCACCATCGAAACGGCAGACATATTGAAATGACGGGCAACAGCGTAGGTCGTCGCGGTTTCCATCTCGACAGATAAATAGCCTGCTCTATGCCATGCTTCCATCATTTGGGGTGTTTCGGTAAATAGAGAAGTCCATGTAACGTGTGGGCCTAAATAGGTAGTATGTCCGCGTTCTTCAAGACGCTTTTGTGCTTTACCCAGCCACTCCGATGAGCCTAATACCACATCGTGCGCACCATACATTTGCGCAACACCTTCCCGACAGATGGCAACCTCGGGCAAAATGATATCCCCCGGTTTGAGATGAGATTGCAATCCACCACAAGTGCCGATTTGCACTGCAAGTTTTGTACCTAATGCGCCAAATAAGTGAATAATTTCCACCGTGCGGGGCGCACCATATGCCATGCAAAATGCAACCTTGTGATCTTTCCACCGTCCCCAAAAAATATCAGGGAACTTGAGTTCACGCACATCTTCAAGATAGCCTAAACGCCATTCAGTACGCTGTTCCCGCCACCAACTGCCCTCGACGATGACGATATCAGGGATGTCCTCGGCGGAGAGTTCCATCGCCGCTAGCCATTCTTCAGCTTGTATATCCATAATCGAACGAAAATTGACCATACTTAGGGAGCTTTTTCTAACTTAGTAAAGAAATCACGGAAAATATCATCACGATTACACCCATAACCCTCACGCATGACATGCCGATTTTTACCTTGCACATAAAACAAATCATCCGTCAGTATCGGAGAAGGTACTAGCCGAGAAGGAACCCAATCTGGATTCATCAACCAAGCGAAATTAATCATGTCCCAAATGACCCATGTTCTGCCGAAGAGATCATTAACTCCGGTCATCGCATGAATGGGGTTGTTGTTATACAGATGATAGAGATAGTCACCTATTTTCCCCCTACCTTTAACCCACCGTTCCATATCAGGCAAGGATATTTTCAATTGTTCACCAATGTAATAACCGGGGAGATAAACATGAGGCACACCACAATCAAATAACAACTGAGATGCCAAGGGGTCTTGGCGTAAATTCAGTGAAGATAAATTTGATAAGTTTATGGCAGAAGGATATGAAGATGTCCATGTCACAACAATTTTATTGATAATTTCCGGCTCCATCAAGATAGCTGATGCGATATTCGTCACACAACCAATCGCGGCGATATAAAGCGGGCGATCATCATCTGCCATAGCACGTTCAATGATGAATTCTGCGGCAGGACTTCTAATCGGCTCCTCAAGTGAGGTCAGATAATTTGGGGATCCCCTAAAAACCTTACCATCGGGATTTTCATCCATCAGATCATAAACTTTAAGAATTTCCTGATAACTGAGTTCCATCCCCTCAGCAGGATCAACAAAATTAATATCATAGGGATTCATATCATTTTTAATCATGCGACGCGCTGATACAGCATAACGCATAGCAATATCGGGCATTGTTGTGCCTAAATCTGTATCAATATTTTTTTTGAGTGTTTCATATGCGCGGATTAGCGGTTCTCTGTGATGTTGATGCGAAAAAGGTTCAGCGACAACCCCTTCAATATCAAAGACATCTTGTGATAATAATGCCCACGCAATAGCATATTGATCATCTATCTCATTAAATGTATCCGTATCAATAATGAGCCTAATTTTGCCGGATGGTAATTCAAGTTGTTGGCGCATTGTCGCTTCAGACAATTTTGGAAATTGAGGCATCGTGATTCCTCCTAAAAATCTATTCAAATAAGTAAGGGTGATGTGGCTATTCCTTATAACAACGCGCCCAGATCATCCATGTCAGCGCGCATTCGTTGATAACCTTCTTTAATAAGACCTGTCAATCTGAGTGAATAATCGCGCATATCAACTTCGGGGTTGCCATCAATCACAGGTTGAATCCACGCTTTCGGAATAGCGTCAACGCCATGTAATGCCCCCGAGATTGCTCCGGCAACACTAGCATAACTATCTTTATCACGCCCGTACATAATCGCGCCCATAATTGACTTTTTGACATCACCCTCTGCCGCGACGAACATAGCAAAAGCAACGACTAAAGTATGAATCGATTCTGAGAATAAATGACCCCACTCTAAAATTTCCATCAAGGGTTCACGAATCGCAAAAACATCTCTTTCACGTCGGGCGACTTTGAGGGCTTCATCCAAAAATTTAATGTTGGGATCATAACGCCATTCGGTGGTATGCCAAAGATCGCCTTCACGGCGACGCGCAAAGCGCAGATGAGTCTCACGGGAGGCAGCAATAATGCTATCAACCGTAGCATTAGGGCGCATCGCTTCTGCAATCCCCGCGACCAGCATGGCTGAACTGTTCTTAGCATATCCTTCTGTGAGAAATGCCAAATCAAAACCAAGCTGATACGCCTCATCAGGGCGACACGCAGTAATCAATCCTAGTGGAGAGTTCGCCATCAATGAGCCGTTGGTGGGTTCACCGCCAAAGATCGCTTTATCCTCACCCCAAATCGCTTTCATAAAATATTCTTCAATGAAGCCTTCATGCAAATCATCAGGAGCATGATGATAAGCCTCTGCTAAGACCATCGCCAAATCACCATAACGAGGTTTGCCACCTGCCCTAAAAATCGCTTCACAATGCAAATGTTTGAGGCGCGTATCATCGGTATAATTACCAATGCCGTCCCCCTCTGCAAACTGAGCATGATAAGCAGGCGGACGATTATAAGGCACATAACGGTCTAAGTTACCTCCATATTTAGCCCGAATTTCATCAGGTTCCATATGTTCAACAGGACCACCTAAAGCATCCCCGATTGCGCCACCCAACATACACCCATAAACCTTCTTAAATAGGGCTGTATTTTCCATATTAAGATCGCTCTCGACTTGGCGGTAATAACCAAATATGTGGTTTAGGCAGTTGAATGGTAATGACATCGCCAACCTGAACCTCATAATCAGCAGGTCCATGCGCAAGCCATATATTTCCATTTACATCAAGCTGAACCTGTTTATACGTACCCATGTAAACCTGCGCTAACACCTTTGCTTGAATCAGATTCTCATCACCTTGTGGGACAAGAAGAACATCTTCAGGACGTACTGTTACGGTCACATCGCCATCAGGTTGATTGACATAATCGGGTATGATATGAAGATTACCCAGCGCGGTTGCAACACTGCCATTATTACGCACACCACTCAAGAAATTATCATTACGGAAGAAATGCGCAACCTGTTTAGAACTTGGACGCTCATAAAAAGAATGGGGACCATCAAATTGTTGCAATACCCCATCAAACATCAAGGCGATACGGTCTGCTAACATCACTGCTTCTTCTTGGTCATGAGTGACAAAGATACTCGTAATATCTAAATCGCTTTGAATACTCCGAATCAACTCGCGCATTTCTAAGCGCAAATTCGCATCAAGATTAGCCAATGGTTCATCTAACAATAACACTTTCGGACGTACAATTAAGGCACGTGCTAAAGCAATACGCTGTTGTTGCCCACCGGACAATTCATGTGGACGACGTTTTTCAAAACCGGGTAAACGGACTAACTCGAGCATTTCACTAACACGATGATCAATCTCTTTTTTTGGTACATGCGCCATCCGTAAACCAAAACCGACATTTTTTGCTACATTCATGGTCGGGAATAACAGATGCTTCTGAAATACCATCACTGCGCCGCGTCGCTCTGTCGGGACGGTGATAACAGATTTACCATCAAACAACACATCGCCTTCTGTCGGTATCAATAAACCAGTAATCATGCGTAAGGTTGTGGTCTTACCACACCCTGATGGTCCTAAAAAGGCAACCATTTCACCTGAATTGATTTCTAAGTTGAGTTTATTGACGGCGATTACATCATCAAACCGTCGGGTTAAGTCTTGTAATACAACGTGCGTCATAGTCTCCCAAAGCCTCCCATAACAGATGAATCCTCGCCTAATTGCCGTGAGATAGCCACCAAAACCAGTAAAGCAGGTGCTACGAATATCAGGCTAATAGCCGCCGCATTTGAATAATTAGTACCACTGATAAAGGGGAATAATACCATCGGCAACGTAACGATTGTGCCTCCACTAATCAAGACAGTTGTTACATATTGCCCCCATGAAATAAGGAAAGTGAACATCGTCGCCACCATTAATCCGGGCAAAATGCCCGGAAGCGTCACAGTATAGAAAACCTGAAACGGATTCGCGCCCAGTGTTTTAGCCGTATCCTCTAACTCCGTACCATAATTAGAAAAGACACTCGTCATCACCAACACCATATACGGAATAGCCGGAATTAAATGTACTAACGCAACTCCGATAAAAGTTTCAGTTAAATGCAGGCGAATAAAGACCTGATGTACCCCTAATGTAGAAACCAAGCCCGGCACAATAATCGGCACCAATAACAACCACTCAATTAAGCCCTTACCTTTAAAATCATTAAGTGCTAAGGCACGGGCAGCAGGTAAGCCCACTACAATCGCTAACAAGCAAACAAAAACTGCGATTTGCATACTGTTAGTAAACCCTTCCACCACGCGGGATGAATCCGTAAAGACGTAATCCCATGAATCTCTACTCCATTCTGTGGGTAGCAATGAAGGGAAAAACCAGCGAAACGCAAATGACCAAATAACCTGCGGAATTACAGGTAATAAGACTCCCAGTACGATAACGACAATCGTTATCCAACGGACTACTTTTTGCATCATGCCCCCTTTAAGAGTTAACCGTGTATTTGGCGATATATTTATAGAGCATGAGCAGAACAACCGCGACGACTGCCAAAATAACACTCATCGCCATCGCTTGGGGTCGCTGTGCCAAATCAACATCCTGATAACTGCGGAGTGCCATCACCGGCAAAGTAGAAGGATGCCTCACCCCTAAAAGTAGTGGGATTTCATAATTCGCAAAGACAAAAGCAAATACAATGATTGATGTTGATAACACCCCGGGCAAAATCAAAGGAAAAAGGACAAAACGGAAGCGTTGCCAACTATTTGCGCCAAGTGTCTGCGCAATCTCTTCATATTGCGGTCCCACGCTTTTTAAGACTGCTAACACCACAATCCCAATAAAAGGGATTTCTTTCCACAAAAATGTTAGCAAAATAGCGATCCCAGAACGATCAAATACCAATGCTGGAAAATCACGCGGGGTATCTGTAATACCTACTGCCACCGCCCCCCGTGATAGCAAACCACTTTGACTAACCAGCAAAACCATCCCCGTTGCCACTACCAAATGAGGGATAGGAATAGGAACCTGAAACATAAAGGTCATAAAACGGCTACCACGAAATTTATGCCGCAAAACCAGCGCAAATGCGACAGCAAAAACAGATGATAATAAGGTACTTAAAAAAGCAATTCTAAATGTCAACCACAATGACTGTAAGAAACCATCATCGCTCAAAATATCTTGATAATAACTTAATGTTAAATCTTCCTGCCCAATAACAGGAAAATAGCCGAAACTTTGCCCAATACCAGAAATCATTCCACCGCCAAATAAAACGACGATGATGGCTATAGCAGGGAAAAGCATCATAGGTACGCGCAATTTTTCAATCAGCTTCAGCCGATTCATCTTAACTCCTATAAACTCGATGGTCAGCCTAGTTTGCTGACCATCGTGAAATTATGCTTTAGGGATTAATTTTCGAGTACGTTTTCAAGCCAACCTTCTTCAATCGCCGTTACCCAAGCCGAGCTTGGTTCTGGGAGGGCGGCAGAATTCAAGATTGAACTTGGCAATGTAGCAGGATGACGTTCCATAGCATCCACAGCCTCTTGGAATTCATCGGAATAAACTTCAGGATTAATCGGAGATAACCAACCCCAACGCTCAGGATCAACCATGACAACTTGGAATTGTTCAGACAGGATATAATTAGCAACAATCATCGCGCCTGCTGGGTTAGGTGCGTTAAATGGAATGGCGACAAAATTATTGTTGGAGATTGTTCCAGTATCAAAAACAAAAGTACGGATAGTCTCTGGGTAAATACCATCATTGATATTATTAGCTGCACCAGCCGGCCCATAGCCCATATTGAAGGCGATTTCTTGGTTAGCAATAAGAGAATCCATGATGGTTGCTTCTGGGTAAGTATCACCTTCACGCCATAAGTTTGGCTCAATCGCGTTTAGATAATCCCAAACAATCGGCGCATATTCATCAAAGACATCTTGATCAAATTCACCTAAGAATGGTTCAGGTCCACCAGCTGCCCAATAAAATACATGGCGTACAAAAACGCTACCTGTGAAGTCTGGAATTGCAGGATATGTAAACAGACCGGGGTTTTCTTCAATCCAAGTAGCAAGGTCTTCAAAGCTAGTTGGAGGTTCTTCACCAACGAGTTCAGTATTGAATTCCATCACAAATTGAGCATGACCCCAAGGCGATTCAAACCCACCTACTTCATAGCCAAAGTCAAATGCCAATGCTGGGTCATCCCAATCAACAAAACGTGCATTAGGGATAGATTCTGACCAAGGACCATAAAGTAATTCAGCTTCAGATAAAGTGCGGAAATTCTCGCCATTAACCCAGACTAAATCAACCGTGCCTTCATCAACACCCGCTTCGGATTCGTTCAAAATACGATTGACGACTTCTGCAGTATCAACTAAAGGTATACGATTTAGGGTTACGCCATAAAGTTCTTCGATAACAGCACCAATATCATTATCAACGTTGGTGTTGATCGTATCGCTACCACCCCACATAAACCAATTAACAGTTGTACCTTCTGCTGCAGCCAAAACATCTGCCCAACTTTCAAAGCCAGGAACTTCACCAAGTAATTCATTATCATCTTGCGCTGATAATGCACCAGTTGCTACTAAAATTATGATAGTTAACACGAGTAGCGTAACCATAAGCTTGATACGTTTTGAATTAAACACAATCTTCTCCTTTAAAAAGTCAAACATCTATTTAGGTAATTATTTTGATTACTATTCTGTCTCTGTCCTCCTTCGATCAATATTTACTAATTCATGTATAACTAATTAAAATTATGGGTAGATCAAAACTAAATATTAAGCGACGGTTGCCCGTAAGAATGCCAATGCCTCACGAATCTCTCGATCTAGTTCCGATACTAGCGGTCGCCATGTATTAACGGTGCGTCCGGTTTCTGTCTTGGGGTCAGGGAATGTTTCGATAACTAAGGAACCTTGATAATTGATCTCATCGAGTGCCAACTTTATTGCGTCCCAATCAATATGCCCTTGTCCCGGCAATTTACGGTTACTCGCAGCGCAATGGAAATGTCCTATCGCAGGTCCCGCCTGACGGATGGCATCAGCTAAGTTATCTTCTTCCATATTCATGTGATAAGTATCAAGTTGTAATTGAACATTAGGATGGTCAACCTGACTAATAAATGCCAATCCATCTGAAACCGTATTAAACATAAACGTTTCAAATCGATTGAGAATCTCTAAAGTGAGTACGACATCAAGATCGGCGGCAATTTTAGCAACTTCACGCAAAGTAGCAGCACTACGATCACGG
This sequence comes from Epimenia babai, assembly GCA_011762755.2. Lineage (NCBI taxonomy): Eukaryota > Metazoa > Mollusca > Solenogastres > Cavibelonia > Epimeniidae > Epimenia > Epimenia babai. Next base: position 61,301 of record WURV02185414.1, on the reverse strand, counting down.
TATGGGCGTAAATCCGTTTCTTGTGGAAAATGTAACCATGGGGCGTAAGTAACACCACCCAAAGCAGGACTTCCGAGTTGTTGGGTAATCTCTAAACAACGACGTAAATAAGCAATACCAGCATCTCGCCGGCTTTTATCAGAGCTAGTAATATCGGTTTCTAAACTTAAACCGGTGCTGCAAAATACTTGTAAATCAAGTCGCTTTAATTCAGCACACATACGGGGAATGTCAATTGTTTCAGGACCAGAAACAAATGATATTTCAACGCTATCGAAGCCACATTCGTGAGCTTTGGGGAAAAAAGCAATTTGATCATCTGACCATTGCTTGATCCAATAAAAAATTTCTATTCCAATTTTTCTCATTTTTAATTAAATCTAATCTAAAATAATATTTTGTGTGAAATCTGAAATTTCAGATGTGAGTGATAATAACGTGTAATGTAAGTTTGTCAACCTATTGATACACAGTCAATACAGGTGAGTCCGCTAAAATTTAAGCAAATTGACAGCTCACACAGAATACATTATCATGATGAATTGAAGCTAATTCAATTCAAAACAGCTCAAATTTTCACAGCATCTAAATAGTCGGGGTCATATTGCAATCGTGTCAGATAATCTAGCTCAACTTGAAAGAGTAGATATTCCTAACCTCAATGAAATAGTATATAACACCTTGCGTCAAGCAATTCTGCGTTATGATTTCGTCCCTGGTCAACGGCTTAATCTAAATGAATTAGAAAATCATCTCCAAGTTAGTCGTACGCCCTTAAAAAATGCTTTGACTCGTTTAGAAATTGAAGGTTTAGTACAAGTTCATCCTCGCCGCGGAACATTCATTACAGAAATTAGTGCTCAAAAATTTGATGAGGATTACAAAATCCGTAGTGCCTATGAATTATATGTGGCATTATGTATTTTTAAGTATCTCACGCCACAGGATTATGAATTCTTTGACAAGATTCGCATGGATATGGAAGCACTAGCAACTAAAGCGGAGACATTAGGGTGGCACACAGTAATTTATGATTATCTTGAACTTGACCGTAGTCTCCATCAACGCCTTATTAGCTGTGGCGGTACGCCCAAAATGGTGTCTTTATGGCAACAAACAAATAGTCATACACATGTCGGACGATTAGCGGACCGAATTAATACCAAATCTTTTAAAACAGCACACTTTGAGCATTGTCAAATTCTTGACGCTATTACTAGTGGATCCCCCGAACGATTGAGTACAATTTTATTAAATCATTTAGAAACAGCACGCCTAACTATCGGTAGTTTATTGGCTACACAAAGCTAATTTGTTTCTTTTGTTGATAAGCGTGTTCATAAAGACCGGATAGCAGAATGTTATAGTAAGGGCATTCAATTAGATTGTAGCCTTTACCCCCTATCACAATTCCTACCCGCTTATACTTACCGATTGTCAGATTTGGTCTAAAAAGATCAAACCCATTCCCCTTGACCCAAAGCCACTCATTATAATTGATTCACACCAAATATATCTGCATCTTTAGAGTGCCTCTCGAACAATAAGTAGGGTGCTGATAACTCGTGCTGGCTTATATGAGCTTAATCACCAGTCTGATTGCTCCTTGAACACTCCTAAGTTACACTGCTTATAGAAATAATTACGAGATATTGTTCATGAACCCAAATAACTCACTAAAATCCCGCGAAATTGACGTATTGCGTCTTATGGCAGATGGGTTAAGCAACCGCGAAATTGGCGAGCAACTGTACATCGGAGTTGAGACTGTTAAATGGTATGCGAAGAATATCTATAGCAAACTCGATGTTTCTAATCGCAAAGAAGCGGCAAGAAAGGCAGAGGAACTTGGTTTATTCTCTGACATTTCAACGGCAGACTCACAAAAAGAAATAAGGAAACATAACCTGCCTGCGTTACCTACACCATTTCTTGGGCGTGAACAAGAAATTAAGCAAGTGACATCATTATTGATGAATAACAATAATCGTTTGGTGACTATTCTTGCATCAGGAGGGATGGGCAAAACGCGGTTGTCAATTGAAGTAGCACGACAGATGCTAAATGACTTCAGAGATGGAGTCTATTTCGTACCACTCGCCCCATTAAGTTCGGCAGATGATATTGTGACCACGATTGTCGATGTTCTGGGCTTTAACATACGAAGCGATAATATCATTGAAGAGTTGATACTGGTGCTAAAAGAACGGTCATTATTACTGATACTGGATAATTTTGAGCACCTGTTAAAAGGTACATCACTTGTAACAAAAATAATCAAATCCGCAACAAATATCAAAGTACTGGTCACATCGCGTGAACGCCTCAACATTTATGGTGAACATGTTTATCATTTAGGCGGAATGATCTTCCCCACATGGGAAACACCGAATGACCCGCTTGAATACGATTCTGTGCAGTTGTTTATACAAAGTGCACGTCATAACCGTGTAGATTTTGACTTGCACGCTGATGACCTCGATTTTCTGGCACGCATCTGCAAATTAACTGAAGGTATGCCTCTCGGAATTGAACTCGCTGCTGGCTGGATCGATGTCTTATCATTGGAGCAAATTGCGGATGAGATTCAGAATGGTATTGACATCCTTGAAACAGAAATGCGCGATGTTCCCGAACGCCATCGCAGTTTGCGCGGGACTTTTGAGCTAACTTGGCAACGGTTGAGCAAACAAGAACAACAGGTATTCATGAAGTTATCCGTGTTTCGGGATGGTTTTGCATTGGAATCAGTGCAAGCAATCGCAGCGGCAAACCCGCGAGTCTTACAAAAACTCGCCCAAAAATCGCTCATTCAGTTTACAGATAATGACCGCTTCGCCATTCATGAGCTTGTACGTCAATTTGGGGCTATCAAATTAGCCGAAAGCGGAGACTTATTGACTGTCCAGAATAGCCACGCTGATTATTTCAGTGAATTTGCTTATCAACGAGAGCTAGATTTAAAGAATGGTCGTCAATTAGCAGCTTTTACGAGTCTAGATCACGACTTTGAAAACTTGCGTTTGGCTTGGCATCACCTCTCTGATGGGCATCAATGGGACTTATTAACAAAATATCGTTACACACTCTGGTTTTACTGCAATTTGCGTTCACGTGAACAAGATACCATTTCGATGTTCGAATATACCTTAAATATTCTAAAGAAATTGCCAGAGACGGATCTTGTTAGCATCACGAGAGGACGATTATTAGCTTGGTCAAGTCGCTTTGTCTATCTTAGTGATCTTCTTAGCATGGCCGATCAAATGGCGCAAGCAGCAATTCGCATTCTGGAAGGTCACGATGAGGCACTTGAAGACCTCATCATAGCCTATCATACCTCGAACACTGTTACATTATCCTCACCTGATCGAAGTACAGGTATTCCGACGGCAAAATATAATCATGAATTGGCAAAAACGCTCGGAGATTTAACATGGCTCGGACAAACAACGATTTACGTTGTGTATATGTCCTATCCGAAGATTGAGAGAGAATTACTGAAACAAGGCTGGCATTATTTTGAAAGTACAGGAGATCTTCATGGACTATTCATGTGTTGCCTTGCAGAAAGTGATTCTTCGTATGAAGATGGTGGCCCTGACTCTTATATAAAAGTACTTCAAACGGGTATCAATTATATTGAATCATTGAACAGCGCAAGGCATTTAAGTTTGTTACACCGCTTCATAGGCTTAGTACAACTCCGGCACGGAAAACTAGATGAGGCAAAACATCATTTTCTGTTATGTGTGAGGTATTTGTGGCGAGCGGGTAAAAAGATATGGACTCCGTTGATGCGTCTCGCGCAGGTTTATATCCTCAAGGGGCAATACGATATGGCTATAAATATTATACAGGTTTTGGGTGATGTTCCGCCAGATTGGATTGATACAAATGATGAACGTACAAATGCTCTCCAAGAACAAAGTCGCTATGCAGATGTTAAGAACATACTCAAACAACGCTTAGATGAAGAAAATCTTGAACATCTGTGGCAAGAGAAAAAGAAGCCTACGCTAGGCGAACTCATTCATACGTTACTTGATAACCTTGAGAAAAGATACGAATAATTCAAAATCTAGCCCACCGTAAGTAGATCTCGATACTTATCTAAAATTGCCTCTACTTGATGATCTAATAAAAATGCCTCAATATTCGGTAACACGAAATCGCGCCAACGCAGACGCTCTGCTTCACTATCAAACAGGTCAAGAAGAAAAATCAAAATGAAGATGTGCATACAACGGAAGAAACCAATGACATAATCTTTATAGCAGGCATCAAATGAATAACCTGTCACGCCGTTTTCAACGAGTGTATCGTGATAGAGGCGCAGGAGACGGATATCATGTTGCCGTCGATCTTGAGAATTGAGACTCAAAATCATATTGTATACAATATCATACGCTCCAAGACCACATTCTAATGCTTGCCAGTCAATAATTGCCATCGGTGCACCATCAGTTGGAAACAGCAAATTTTCAACATGAAAATCAAAGTGAATTAAGGTTTGTGGTGAGCGTCCATGATGAGCATACATAATCTCAATATAGGTTCCCATATGCTGTGTGATTGCCTGTAGAGCATCGGGCAATGGGCATTGGAGTTTCGCAATAATGGTTTCCCAATCTGCTTGAAAATCTTTTGCGTAATAAATGTCCTCAGGTTCACCATCCCATGCAAAATTTTTCAACTGAGGGCTTCCCCACCAATTTGCATGGAATTTTGCAATAGCAACGATTGCCTGTTCAGCGTGTTGCGGCGTGTAGCCTCGCATCAAAGAGCCACATGTCGCACCACTCATATCTTCAAGTAGTAAGATATGTAATCCTGTATCGAGGTCAATATCACTGTAATAACACGTTGGTGTTCGCACACCACTGTTCTGAGCATAATTTTGATAAAAATTAATTTCTCGTCGATACACGTTAATCCAATTAAGAGGATCTGATGAACTGGAGAGTTTTACAAAAAAAGACTGAGGTATATCCAAAACACTGCGGTCATATTGCACTTTGAGTTGATAGCTTTTCGCTAAATTACCTTTTTGTCGCCCTTCATCATCTACTGGACAATCAAATTGAATATCGATGATGACTTCATCGGTAATTATTTCGGTGCTTTTGAGTGCTTCTGTAAGCCATTGCGGGGTTAAATCTTCAACTGTCCGTGGAATTTTCATAATAATTACCTTCTTTCAAAAAGTCATTAATGAGATTGAGTTTTGTATGATCGAAGATGACCTTGCCCAATCAGCCATAACGACCGATCGAGCAGGTAAGAAAATCAATGAGGCGTCAGCACAGCACGATAGCGTACTTTACCTGCCCGAAGGTTATCGTGTGCCAGATTAACATCATTAAGTGAGTAGGTTTCCGTGACTGGACGTATATTATTCTGAACTGCTAGATTAATCACTTCTTGGAAATCAGATCGAGAACCAATTAAGCTACCTACAATGCGCTGCTCAGCAACAAGTAACTGTACTGGAATGACAGGAAGCGGTTCAGTTGTCAAGCCAACAAGTGCCATCGTTCCCTGCGGGCGTAAACCTTGCATAGCACCTTGAATCGCTTCGGGATTGATCGTTGTAGACAGAACGACATCAGCCCCTCCCATTGCCAGTAACTTTTGTCCAGCTTCAGCACCTGATCCATGAATAGTATGATCTGCGCCTAGCTCCATCGCGATTGATTGCTTAGATTCGGTCGATGTCATCGCAATCACTTCAGCACCAAGTGCTTTAGCAATAGGAATTGCCATATGTCCTAAGCCACCGACACCCAAAATTGCGACACGCTGTCCTGCCCTGACAGTTGCGTTTTTCAATCCACCATAGACCGTCAATCCGGCACAAAGAAATGGTGCGGCATCTACGAAGTCGATTGCATCGGGTAATTTCATAGCGTACTCAGCACCAACACTAAAATATTCTGCGTAACCACCCTGCATCGTAATCCCCGCTTGTGGATTACCACCTGAAACTATATTTGTACTGCAAGTTTGCTCTTTGCCCGAACGGCAATGGTAACAATAACCACATCCAAATGACCAATATGCACCAACTCGATCTCCACGCTTTAGATGAGTCACATTTGCACCAACCTCTACGATTTCTCCCACAATTTCGTGTCCCATAACAAGTGGGAATGGGTCGATGCCAAATGCCGCTAACATCCCATCCGCGATGTGGATATCCGTATGACAAACGCCCACTGCCTGAACTTTGATTAATACATCATCTGAACCAATAGAAGGATCTGGTACATCTTTAATAACCATAGCTTGTTGAGCTTTCTCAAGTATAGCCGCTTTCATAAAATATTCCTCATTTCACCATAATTTTTTTGATGACAGTTAACGCACAGGTAATTGTGTTTAAGTTGTTGATTTCAATATATCGAAAAAAACGGGGGGTAGTCACCACTCTTATCAGGGGGTAACAGAGGGGTTTTATGAACTAGACTCTAATTATTGAAACGCAAACTATGTTATAGAGGACATGACACACTTGGGACAGATGCTAAATGATGGAGCAACATAATTAGAACTATGTACAACATTACCGCCTCGCAGTTGGGTGAAAACCCATAGGAAGGTCACCCAACTACGAGAAAAGAACTTTAAAGTGATCAAGCCGCAGATGCGGATGAAACAGCGTGAGACGATTGAACAGTATCTTGGGAAGAATCCTTTGCAAGCGGTAACGATGAATTCCTCAATCTCAGAGAATTAGTGACAACGAAGAAGGACGAGAACGCCATTGCACCAGCCGCGAACATCGGAATAAGTAACCCTGCCATTGCCACTGGAATCAGAATCAAATTATAGACAAATGCCCAGAACAGATTTTGATAAATGGTGCGCATAGTCGCCTTACTCAAAGAAATTGCACGCACGACACCACGCAAATCCCCACTCATCAAGGTAACATCTGATGCTTCAATTGCAATATCCGTACCCGTGCCAATCGCTATACCCACATGAGCTTGCGCTAGAGCAGGGGCATCATTAATGCCATCACCAACCATCGCAACATGCTTACCTTCATCTTGTAATTGCTTAACCGTTGTTGATTTATCTGCCGGAAGTACCTCACTGAAAACCCGCTCAATACCGACTTCCTGCGCGATTGCTTGTGCGGTTAAATCATTGTCACCTGTCATCATAACAACTTCGATGCCAAGAGCTTTTAACCCCGCAATTGCTTCGATAGACCCTTCTTTTACTGTATCAGCAATGCCAAGTATGCCAGCAAGTTGCCCATCAATTACAGTAAGAATGGCTGTACGTGCATTGGATTGTAACTGTTGTATGGTTTCATTGATGGAAGATGTATCTATATTTTGTTCCTTTATGAAACGTGGACTACCAATTATAAGCGCCTGCCCATCAACAATTGCGCGAATACCTCGCCCAGATTCAGCCTCAAACGTTTCCGGTTGAGATAATGTTAGTCCTTTGTCCTTTGCATGTTGGACAACCGCTTTACCCAAAGGATGTTCGCTACCTCTTTCGGCAATTGCAGTCAGGCGCAACAAAGTGTCAGTATCAAAATTATTTACCGTAATGACATCCGTAACTGATGGCTCACCTTTGGTAATCGTTCCCGTTTTATCTAGTGTGATCACATTCAGTTTGTGCGTTGTTTCCAAAGATTCACTATTCTTGAATAGAATACCCATCTCTGCCCCGCGTCCTGTGCCAACCATAATTGCAGTTGGTGTCGCTAAACCTAACGCACAAGGACATGCAATAACTAAAACTGCAATTGTATTCAACATCGCCTCGGTGAATTCCACATTACCGATAAACAACCAACTCAACATCGTAATAGTCGCCATTGCAACCACAAATGGGACAAATACCGATGAGACTTGATCAGCAACCCGCTGGATGGGTGCTTTCGATCCTTGTGCTTGCTCAACAAGGCGAATAATTTGGGAGAGGGCAGTTTCTGCGCCAACACGAGTCGCTTCGATTATCAAACGCCCTTGTTTATTCATTGTTCCACCAATAGTGTCATTACCCACTTGCTTGTTTACCGGCATACTTTCGCCAGTCAACATCGATTCATCAACTGATGAACGCCCCTCAGTAATAATGCCATCTACAGGGATTTGCTCCCCCGGACGTACAATAAGTAAATCACCAGCAACAACATCATCAATTTTGACAATGACTTCTTCACCATCTTTAAGTAGGGTAGCCGTATTTGGTGTCAGCCCTATTAACTTCTTGATGGCTTCACTGGTACGCCCCTTAGCGCGCGCTTCTAACAATTTACCCAATGTAATCAAGGTCAAAATCACAGCAGATGATTCAAAGTAATCCGCTTTACCGACAGTCTCGGAAAAGTTAAAGATCAATCCCAAAAGTACGATAATCCCGTAAAAGTAAGCGGCAGATGCGCCCATAGCAACCAGAACATCCATATTTGCCGTACCATTACGTAATGATTTATACGCGCCGATGATATATTGCTTACCAACGATGATATAAACAGGTGTTGCCAATAACCCAAAGATGAACAACCAGTAATCATTCATCAACCACGGAAAGGCGTCCATCAAAAAAGAAACATCATGCATAAAATGACGAGTCATGCTAAGAATTGTCAATGGAACAGTAAAAATTGCGCCAATTCTAACAAGTTGTCGCTGATGTTGGATTTCTGCTTCTCGTGCTTGGCGTTCCGCATCTTCTGGGGCATCTAGTCCGGCAGTATCAACTACACCGTACCCTGCTTTTTCAACCGCATTAATGAGGTCATTTCGGCGTGTAGAACCAGGGAGATAAGTGACTCTTGCCTTCTCTGTAGCGAGATTAACACTCACATCAATTACACCACTAGGCTTCTTCAATGCACGAGAAACATTCCGTTCGCAGGCGGAACAAGTCATGCCTGTTATCGGCAAATCTACTGTTGCTATCGCCACCCCATAACCCGATTTTTCGACACGATCAATTAAATCAGCCGTTGATACTTGCTTAGGATCAAAATCTACCGTAGCGCGTTCAGTCGCTAAATTGACTGTCGCAAGTTCAACGCCATCTTGCCTTTTTAGAGATCGCTCGACATTCCGCACACAGGCGGCACAGGTCATACCCGTTATCGGCAAACTCAATTGTTGAGTTGTCATATATATTCCCTCAGATATTTTGTCACCCATTTTTATGAGTGCTAATTTTTTGTTTGTTATAATTTAGATGCGCCAAGACTCAAATATCTTGCGTATCTCATTCATTCTAATGACTACAAAACAAAAAGGACAGCTTAACACTGTCCTCTAAAATACACATTACTATAATTGCAAAATTACTAAAGATTATTTTTCTGCTCAATGAATTGTTTTTCTGCTTTTCTACGCGCATAACTTGTTGGTTTCTTTGGCGGATTAGCTTGCCAATGAGTGACAATATTTCCAAGATACGTTTTGAGTGGTGTATAGCTAATACCTAACTCAGATTTACCTAAACTATTATCTAACTCAGACATCCACAATTCACTAAATGGTGAACAATTAGGCAAAAAGCCATTTGCATTCAGTTTCTCTCGGCTAAAACGATGGATTTTGGGCTCAATATCTATGATTTCCCCAAGTTGTAATAAAAATTCATTTAAGTTTACTGTTTCGTCTTGTGAGATATTAAACGATTTTCCCTTACCCTTACCGGATTCCAATATCTGGAGAATTGCAGAGACAACATCATGGCTATAGATATGGCGTAAAGGATAATCCGGTTGTTCTGGAACCAAAATAGGTCCTTTATCTTTTAACCGCAAATAATAACCATAGAGTCGGTCATATCCGCCACGCTCACTATTCACCATCGGTAAGCGTAAAGATGTATAGTTAAAATTACGTTCATCAAACGCGGAGGCAAATACATCTTCTGCCATACTTTTATCACGACCATATAACCATTCTTCATAATCGTAAGTATTTGGCTCAGGGGGAGTCATTATCGACGCTGCGTAATCACTCTCTTTAAATGGACGTTTAAGTCCATCACGTACAAGATAAACCTGCCCTGTACTAATATAGATATAGTGCCCAACCTGATCGGCAAGGATGTCAACAATATCTTCAGCTTCATTGCCACGAAACATAGCAAAATCAATGACGGCATCAAAATTGCGCCGAGCTAATGCCCGTCGTAATTGTTGTGTATCGGTACGGTCGCAATGTAAACGTGGAATTGACTCGGGTAAATCATCGCGTGTGACTCCTCTATTGAGTAGAGTCAACGAGTAACCAGACTCCAATACACGTTGTGCTAATAAGTAGCCCATATTGCGGGTGCCGCCAATAATTAATATTTTCATAGTATGATGGTAAAACGACATGGGTTAAGCCGTTTTACATCTCCCTTCTGAATTAAATATAACTTTTGAATTCCAATTATACGGTACTTATAGTCGATTTAGAGCTTAATATGCTACAGAGTTGAATGCTAGGCTATATAACATAAAAAAACTATCAGAATTTCAATTCTATATGCAAAAATCAAATAATTTGCGGTTATTATAGGTAGCGGAAAGATTTGGGATTGTCATCGCATCTATCCACTGATATAAGCAAGCATTCATTGTCGTTAATTTATGAGGTTTAATACATATGCCCGTTTATCTTTATCGTCGAGAAGATGGTACAACATTCGAATTTAAACAAAAGTTTTCTGATGACCCACTTGCAATTGATCCCGATTCCGGACAAAAGGTTGTCCGTCTAGTTCAAGCATCTGGCGTGATCTTTAAAGGATCAGGTTTTTATATCAACGACAGTAGAGGGGCATCGAAAAAGAGTCTCAACGGTAGCTCTAATGGTAAAAGCACTGGTAACGGACAAGATAGTAACGATGCAAAATCTGAAGCATCAACAACATCCGATGATTCCGGTAGCAAAGATACCGCTAAAAATGAAACCAAAACAGAGAAAAAAGCTGAAACAGCATCATCTCCAAATAAATCATCTGATTAACGCATTGCATCACGTAATCAATCAAATGTAACGACATTGTTGTCTCATCTTGTGGCACAACCCAACTAAAAAACGCCCATCATTCTGATAGGCGTTAATATGTTTATGATTGATTGTTCGCTTGTTAAATTTGGAAATCACCATTTGTCACGCGCACAATTTTGTAACTATAGTTATCCACGTACTCCATCAGCTTTTCGTGTAATGTGACCCACGTTGAATCATTGAGAATCATCCGCAACTCTTCAGGTTCTTCGGCAAAGGCTTCCGCCATGATTTGAGGTGTGGTCTTATCACGCCGATAAATACTCAACCAAGCACCTGTGGTTTCTACCCCCAGACGTGTAATTCCCGGAACCCATTCTCTGACCACAAATTCAAAATAATCTTGATCTAATCCAGGTTTGATGTCCCATTTCATTAGTAATTTGTAACTCATAGATGAATTTTCGATCCTCTAATTAAATACTGGGTGTCATCAAAATGACTTGAGATTGTTCTGGCAAGTTTGTGGCACTAACCTTGAGTGTCTCAACTTCCTCAGTCTTACTTACACCCATTTCCTTCAGGAATTTATCCACAGAATCAAGGTCTACATTCAAACCCGGAATCGCATAGTGCATGGGCACAATATAATTCGGTTCAATCAATGCGATAACTTCTGCCGCTTGACTAGCAGTTAAGCCTTGTCCTCCACCAACTGGAACCAGCGCAACATGAACTTCCCCAAGTGCTTCAATTGTTGATTGATCAGGAATATGTGATAGATCACCCAAATGCAAGACGTTAATTGGATCGTATTGAATCAAATATGCAACGTTTTGTTTATAATTTTCTTCATCAATTATGTCGTGCATAGCAATGCCAGAAAAAAACGTATCACCAATTTCATATTCACCAGGACCGCCGAGGACATAGGTATGACCTTTGACTCCATCAATATTATTATGTCCCGGACTATCATGACTTACTGTCAGCACATCGGCTTTCAATTTTAATGGTGGCAAACCAATGCTATCTGCATATGGATCTGTCACAACACTAATGCGACCACGTTCAGTTATACGAAAGCAACTATGTCCGTACCAAGTAATATCCAAGGGTTTTTACCTCAATTTTCACGTTTAATTTAATGCGGTTTATTATACCATAGACGTAAATTTTCGCAGAACATGCGTTCCCAATCTTGCTTAATCATTATCACCCATGCTTTTTTACAGGTCTTGCTAGGACAAATGTCATAAACATGCACAAATTTATTTGGGCAAATCGTATAAACTCATATAATGAACTCATACCGATTATGAGGAGATACCGCAATGACAGATAATAAAAACTTGATAAAAACACTCAATCATTTATTGGACGTCTGTGTTGAGGGTCGTCGTGGATATGAACACGCCGCAGAGCATATCAAAGATGAAAATTTAAAAATACTATTCACAGAGTTCGGCAATGAACGTAATGAATTTGCCTACCAATTACGCCACATTATCCAAGAATTGGGTAGCACACCTCATGAGGGACATAATCCTTATGCGGCATTACATCGTAGCTGGCTAGATATTCAAGCCGCCCTTACTCATGATGATACACAAATTGTATTGCGCGAATGCCGACGTGGTGAAGAAGTTGCGCTTCGACAATATCTTAGTGCGTTGGCAGATGAATTAGATGGTGCTAGGGCAATAATCTGGCAACAATACGAAGCAATCAAACGGGTGCAAGAGAAAATTACGCAACTGATAAACAAAGTTGAAACTGCATAATCTCATTTTAGAAATTCTCTGTGTTTGTTAATCCAATAAGCGCAGGTTTAACCTCTTATCTTAACCATTATTGCACAAGTGTGTCAGAGCCGCTCCAAGCACGGGCGGTTCTTTGCTTTTAAGGGGACGGCATCGCAGAAATGATTTTTTGTGCTATGTCATTAAAGAGTGTGTACATAAATCCCTCTGCCGGACATGCTAATTTACTATCACGAACATAGATATCTTCACGTCCGGTCATTACCTTCATACCAATTCGACCATAAGCCGTGTTAATCACCTGAATTTTCCAATCTTCGCTACCATTTTTATAATCATGAGCAGCTTGTGATAATCGAACACTATCGTTTAACCATTGCATATAAATAGCTGTGAATGGTAAGAGTGCTTGTTTTTGAGTGTGGGAGCGAATTAAAGCATAAACTAAGGCTTGGCAAACATCATAAAAACCAGAGACCGCATAATCAATTTCTACATCTTTAAGGTTCACACTATCATTAATCGCATATAGTTCTTTCCGAAAACGATCACTAAATGTACTCACAAATGACAATAAATCCTGAATTTCAAGGTGACGAGGAATTTGATTGAGCATCGTGTCGCGTAATTGATTCATTTCATGTCCGGCATTTTCAATACTTGCCAACCCTGCATAATCTTTATGTTCAAAAGTGCTAATTGAAAAGGCATCGGATAACTCATATTGTTGCCTGAAGGATTTAATATCAACTAGTTCTTGATCTTGCCCATCTATGATTAACTTCATATCTGTCCAATCCACTTATGGTAATGTGATTTGTGTCTTAAACACAGTCACCGCACGTCCAGCAATTTGTACGCGTATTGGCTCTTGATTATCAATTGTAACCATCACACGCATTTGCCCCGCTCTTCCCATATGCACACCTTGACGAGCGACAAATTCAAAATGGCGATTATTATGTTCGACCAACTTATGTTTAATGAGATAAGCACCAAGTGGACCATTAGCGTTACCGGTTACAGGGTCTTCATTGATGCCAATGGCAGGGGCAAACATACGTCCACAGGTTAAATACGGGTTATCAGAATGATCAAATGCGAAAACAAAATACCCATTACACCCAATCTCTGCACTAATTTCACTCAAGCGATAATTATTCGGACTTAGACCATCCAATATACTAAGATCATTTACACCGATCATCACTTTAGAATGTCCAGTTGAGGCAATTTGTATCGGGCAACGGGGATCAAGATCAGAGTTTGTTAACCCCAGTGCATAGACTATATTATCGTACATATCCCCCGTAAACGGTTCATTAAACATGATGTCGCCCTGAGTCATGATAACTTCATATCCACTGGAATCTTTCACCACTTCCATTGGCAAAATACCAATCTGTGCTTTTTGCAGAAATGCGCCCGCTTCACAGTCACCAATTACAGCCCGTATATAATGAGTGGCGATAGTCGCATGTCCACAAATTGGCACTTCTTTAGTCGGTGAAAAATAGCGAACCCATACATCATGTGTATCATCACTTGGTGACAATACAAAAGCTGTTTCGGAATTATTAAGCTCTCGTGCAATATGTTGCATCTCATGTTCGCTCAACCCATCAGCAGGAATAACAACCCCAGCAGGATTCCCTGTGAATATGTGTTCGGTGAATGAATCAACCTGATAAACTGTTACTTTTTGCATTAATTATGCCTTAATTCCCATTAAGATGGTCAGTATTTGTTACAAAGGTGTAAGATTGGATTAAGGTTTGTAAAAATTTACTCACCAAACCCATACCGAGTTGTTTCATCAAAAACGGTTTTGTGATATGCTCTACTTGAGTTAAATTCCATGTTATATTAGATGGGTTATGTCATGTCAGATATTACTGTGATCAAACAAAGTGAACTTGAGGTCATGCTAAAAGCATCGATCTATCTGCGTCAGAAGTTACTTAATAATGATCGCAACGGTCCTTTGGTCAAATTATTAACACGGGAAATTGATCTTTTTAACGATGAAGTATCACGTCGCCGTGACATAACAAAAACACAAAACACAAAACAAGTAAAAGTAGTGAAGCAGGCACCCACCAAAGCCATGACGACTAACGTTTACGATGGCAATACTGCGATATTACCTAAGAAAACTGCAGTATCATCTACAGGGCGTTTAGACGAAGACTCTACTGTACAAGCAAAAAAACCAGCAACACCAATCCAACGCCCAACGATATTATCGCCTCAATCAACCGATAAACCTGTACGGAGTGGCTTACTATCTAAGATCACACAAGCTCACCCCATAGCCAAACAATCACCTAACATAGGGTCAGAAGCAAAAATGGTGGCAACATCACAATCTAAACCAGCTATCAAAGACACATCCTCGAATCCAGCTGTGACGGGCGAAAAATAACGCAATCGTATTAATCTTTTACCAATCGCTCATCTGGCTGGATGAGAACAATACTGATTATTGTTAATAGTGCCATCAATAATCCCCCTAACAAAAATGGCGTGGTATTTCCATATGCTTGAAAAATTAATCCCCCTAATAAGGGGGCAATAGCATTCGCACCACTAACAAGCGACGAACTTGCTCCCAAAACACGCCCATATTCATTTGAGCCAACCCGCTGTGTTATCAGGCTATTCAAGCTAGGGCGAATCAACCCTGCACCAATCGAAATAGGAATGATTGCAACCAAGAACCATGCAAATCCGCCAACACCACGATTATCGCCATCGGGTAACTCAATCTCAATTTCGCCAATAATTGCTTCTGTACTATCAGCATCTTGCCGTCGCAATTCATTTTCCACGATTTGCCGAACATAAAGAGGGTGTCCCTGTTCAGGCGTAAATGAAGTCAATAGCAATCCTGTTGCAAGTAAACCTAACGCCCCAAAAATCAATTTACGTTCACCATATTTTCGACTCCATTTACCAATGAAGCGTCCTTGTACCATCACAAGGATAATGCCAACAAACAAGAAAATTAGCGCATTACCTTGTCCTAATAAACCCAATCGGCTTAAGGTAAATAGTCCTAATAAACTTTCAAAACCAAAGAAAATAAGTTGTTGAGCAAACATCAAAAGCAACAATACATTTACGGCGGGGTTACGTAAAACACGCGCAATAACAAAGGACGTAACCATGTTATCGCTAGATTTCCCCCGTTTTGATTCAGGTAAAGTTTCTTTAAAAAGGAAAATCGTCAATAGAATCGACACGAATGAGTATGCCGCCGCAATATAAGCAGGAATTGCCAACGAATCTGTAAATTCTAATGAAACTAATGAGATCAAAGGACCGAAAATAAACCCTAACCCAAACGCCGCTCCAGTTAAGCCAAGCCCTTGTGTGCGTGTGGTCTCATCAGTTACATCACTCAATGCCGCTTGTGCGGTAGCAATATTCGCGCCAAACAGACCATCAAGAACCCGTGATGCGATGATAAGAATAAGCGAATTGGCAAAACCTAACATAATGAAGCTGAGGCAGGTCGTTATCTGACTGATAAGTAAAAGTGGTTTTCTACCAAAACGATCAGACAATGCCCCCATCATGGGGACACCAATGAGTTGTGCTAAGGGGAATGCCGCGACAACTAACCCAATTTCTAATGGAGATGCACCATAACGCGCGCCATACAAATGTAACAATGGCAGAACAATAGTTAACCCAAGAACATCTACAAAAACAAGTACAAAAATAGGGGCTACACGTCCCATATCTAGTTTTGATTCTGACATACTACCCATTAAATTCTTTGCAATCAATAATGTAATACATTATCCTGCCGGAAGGTAATAAAAGGCTAGACCGAGAATCATATAAACCGCTAAAAGTAATAGGATAAAGACCATAATATATCTGAGATTAGAGTGTTCAACATATTCACGACCTTACTTATAATCATGACCTTCATATATACACATAGAGGATATTATGGATTGGGATAGTATAGATCGTTTTGAGAGTATATTAGCGGGTGTTTTTATATTGGCGGCGATACTCTTTTTTGTTTTAGTAGCGACTAGCGATAATGGATTGCTTATTCTTTTACCATTGCTCACTCAAATTTCAGTAGGCGTTGTATGGGGTGTGCGTTATTTAAACAGTCGCAAACAATAATTATTTTGATTAGCAATTTCTTAGCCGAATTGAGGGTGTTTTTGATTCAAACCTACAACATAAAAGAATTTCATGAAAAATTTCCTTGATTTAGCCCTTATCTAATACAAGAAGATTTGAT
This sequence comes from Epimenia babai, assembly GCA_011762755.2. Classification (NCBI taxonomy): domain Eukaryota; kingdom Metazoa; phylum Mollusca; class Solenogastres; order Cavibelonia; family Epimeniidae; genus Epimenia; species Epimenia babai. Next base: position 44,295 of record WURV02185414.1, on the reverse strand, counting down.
TTCATGTACAATCTAAATAGTAGTTATATTATTTCAGGACAAAGTTGATTTGTTTTGTATATAGTGATGTAGCATCCATTTCTTAAACGCTAATATCCTCACAAGTTCTGGAGAAGAATTTATGAAAGCAGTCATTCTCGCGGCAGGTCAAGGTACACGTTTACGCCCTGTCACGCTAACTATGCCAAAACCACTGGTTCCAGTAGCCAATAAATCTTTGGTCGTCTATGCGATTGAAATGTTAAAAAATGCCGGCTTGACCGAAATTGGTATTGTAGTCAACAGTCTCGAATCCCCTATCCGAACTCAACTTGGTCAAGGTGAAGGTTTAAACATTAAATTAACGTATATCGTGCAAGAAGAGCAACTTGGCTTGGCTCACGCGATTAATCTCTGTCACGACTTTGTAGGTGATGAACCATTCTGTGTACTTTTAGGCGACAACATCTTCCAAGATAAGATGCAAAATCTACTCAGAAACTTCCCTAAATCTAAGGCTGAAGCCGCCATTTCACTTTATCCTGTTCCTGACCCCGAACGTTTTGGGATTGCAGTCGTTAAAGGGGATAAAATCACTGAAGTAATTGAAAAACCAAAAGACCCACCATCTAACTTAGCTATTTCTGGTGTTTACCTTTTCCGTAAGTCTATTTTTGATGCCATCTCAAAGATCAAACCATCATGGCGCAATGAATTAGAAATTACTGATGCCATCCAACGCCTCGTTTCCGGTGAACATGGCGATGTCGATGTTCAAGCTTATGTTTTACAAGGTTGGTGGATTGATGCTGGCAAACCTAATGCAATTATCAATGCCAACCAACTTGTACTCGGGGATTTACCCTTTACACCATCACCAGAAAACGGTGGTTACATTCGTGGTAATTCCGAAGTTACACATCGCGTAATCTTAGGGAATAAGACTGAGGTTATTGATAGCGTCATTCGTGGTCCGGTTATCATCGGCGATAATGTGACCATCAAAAACGCTTACATCGGACCTTATACCTCAATCGGCGATAACGTGACCATCGAAAATAGCGAGATCGAAGCCAGCATTGTTATGAAAGATTGTGTCCTGCGTGATTTACCGGGGCGTATCGACTCCAGTTTACTAGCAGATTCAACAGTTGTTACATCAGCACAAAAACAAGTACCGTCTGTACACAAATTCATCCTTGCTGAAAACAGCTATATTCAACTGTAGTTATCACGTCACACTTGATCTAAAATTATTGACAAGACAGGTTAATAAGCCTGTCTTTTTTGATTAGAGTTATACTTCATCTCACTTAGGTTAATAATTTAGAGGTCAAAAGTGGATAAAAAATTACAGACACTTAAACAAAAATTATCTGAAATTAGTGATATTCAACGTGCGATTAGTGTTTTGGAATGGGATCAGTCCACATACATGCCACCAAAAGGTGCAAAGTATCGTGGTCGTCAGATGGCAACTTTAGCGCGCATCGCACATGAAAAATCAGTTGATCCGGAATTAGGCAAACTATTAGATGATTTACAATCATACGGTGAGAATTTGCCTTATGAGTCTGATGATGCTGGATTACTCCGCGTTGCCCGCCGAGAATATGATCGTTTAATTCGTGTGCCTGCAGATTTCATCGAACGTTTCCAAGCGCATACCAATGAAGCCTATCATGTATGGACAAAAGCTCGTGCGGAGAATGACTTCGACACCATGCGTCCCTATTTAGAGAAAAATCTTGATTTGAGTCGTGAGTTCGCAGGATTTTTCCCCTATGACCATATTGCCGACCCCTTAATTAGTGAAACAGAATTCGGCGATTATGGTATGAAAGCGGAGGATATACGTCGGATATTCAGCGAGCTACGTGAAGAACTCGTCCCCTTAGTGGAATCAATCACTGCCAAAACACCCATTGATGATAGTTGTTTAATGCAAGAGTTCCCTGTTGATGAGCAACTTGCATTTGGGTTAAAACTTGCTCAAGATTTTGGATATGACCTCGAACGTGGACGGATGGACTTAACCCATCACCCCTTTGAAATCAAATTATCACTTGGCGATGTCCGTATTACGACTCGTGTCAAAACACATGATTTTACCGAAGCCCTATTTAGCACATTACACGAAGCTGGACACGCCTTATATGAAATGGGCATATCCGAAACGCTCGACGGCACACCATTAAATCAAGGCACATCCGCAGGCGTTCATGAAAGCCAATCGCGTCTCTGGGAAAATGTCGTTGGTCGTAGTCATGAAATGTGGGAACATTATTATCCACAACTGCAAGCTGAATTCCCCTCACAATTTAGCAAAGTCGATTTAGACACATTTTATCGCGCCATAAACAAAGTCCAACGCTCGTTAATCCGCACCGATGCCGATGAAGTGACTTATAACTTGCATGTGATGATCCGCTTTGGTTTAGAAATGGACATGCTAGAAGGAAAACTCGCTGTTAAAGATTTACCAGATGCGTGGAATGCACGCTACGAAAGCGACCTCGGCATTAGACCACCAAATCACCATGATGGCGTGTTGCAAGACGTACATTGGAATGTTGCATTTATTGGCGGTAGCTTTCAGGGATATACGCTCGGCAACATCATCAGCCTACAATTCTACGAATCAGCCTTAAAAGCACATCCCGAAATCCCTAATGAGATCAAACAAGGGAAATTCGACACCCTACACACATGGCTCAAAGACAATATCTATCAACACGGCAGCAAATTCACAGCAAACGAATTACTAGAGCAGGTCACGGGGAAATCATTGACTATTGATCCCTATATCGCATATCTGAAACATAAATTTGGGAACTTATATAACGAATAAAGCGTGTGAGGAACTTTTCGCATGAAAACTGTGCGTCAAACATTATAAATTATTGGGATGAGGTCGCTCAAAACTGACCATTTGGTTCACACAAGGTCATAAATCCATGTTAGTGAACCCATAACAAACAAATAATGCAAACTTTTACCAATTCGCCCGCACTTTTACAACTTGCCCGCAGGAAATATCATCCCTACTCGTACTTATTTAAGGGAAGAATCAAGTTGCCCGCAGATTTTTTATTTTTTTCTGCGGGCGCGGGCAAACCATTAAGCGCGATAAATAAACCAATGATAGATCACTGGTAACGCAATTATTCACTATGCCGACGGATGCCAATCGCCCGTTCAACATCAACCACGAATAAGATGCCACTCTCAGGCTCCATCAAGTCACCTAACACACTTTGTGAAGCATCAATAAGCGTATCAACCATATCACTTTCGACCAACGACAGAATCAACTCGCTCCGTTCTTCAACATTGTCAATCACGCTTGCCATCGCCGTCGCCATCGAAAGCACCATACGCGGTAGCTCAACTTGCCCGCTCTTAAGCTGACGCTGTAAAGTCGCAAGTCCATAACTCCGCACAATTGTCACACCAGGGGCTCCAGCATCTTGCCATGCTTGCGCCGCCATAAAGCCTTTTTCGGTCTGTGCTGTAATCAAAACAACCAATTTCATAACACTACGCTCCTACTCTAACCGCATCAGAATCGTGTGAAAAGACCAATCGCACCAGAATTGGCGTAAGCAATGTAGTGAGTAAAATCACCAAAAACAACGACGCATACAGATCAAAGCCTGCATCTGTACTAGTCTGAAGGATACCTGATGAAATGCCTAACGACGCAATAATCAAGCCAACTTCACCGCGTGAAATCATACAAACGCCAACTCTAAATGATTCGCCATTTGTGAATCCGCCCAGTTTTGCGCCAATGCCACACCCGCCGACTTTAGAGACCAACGCGACAATGAGCAATGCGACCGCTAACGGAATCGCAGAAACAGGGAATGGATTTAGATCAATTCCGAGACCGACATCAACGAAGAAGACCGGAACTAGAAAGGCGTAAGCAATATATGAAGTTGCTTCCTCAATCTCATGTTTGATGTTGGCTTTACTCTGGCTTAGCCCAACACCTGCTATGAATGCGCCTGTGATTGTCGCCACGCCACCAAATTCTTCAGCTGACCACCCAAATAACAGAACAAGGATCAATGCTGTTGCCGGAATACCATACGATTGTGATAATTCGGGACGTTTTTCCAACCATGTCATAAATCGAGGGAGAATGAACCACGCCACGCTAAATGCAATACCGATATAAGCGAACATCCGCACCATAATGAGAATAAGGTCTCCAATACCACCACTTTCAGACTCGCCACCACCTACAACTGCGATAGTAAGCGAGACAAGCAAAATCGCTAGCACATCATCAATGAGCGCAGTTGCAAGTAAGGCATTGCCTTCTTTTGTGCGTAAGAATCCGAGTTCAAGCAAAACTTGTGCCGAAATACTAACGGAAGTGGCAGCAAGTGTCACACCTGCAAAAAGCGAAGGTTGCCATTCATAGTCAAATAGCATTGTGATGGGTAACGCGATAACGACGGGTAATATCGCCCCTGCAATGCCGGCAAAAACAGCGACTCGCCCCGTTTTCAAGAGTTCACGGACATTCACTTCTAAACCGATCATGAACATCAACAATAGAACGCCTAATTCTGCGAGTTCTTTAATCGTATTTTCAAGTTCAATACCATGAAATACTGACCAGTGGAGCGCGTTTAATACAGTCGGACCAAGCACAACGCCGATGATAAGCTCACCAAGTACACGCGGTTGTTTAAAGCGACGCGCAATCGCCCCACCAACACGCGAAGCGATGATAATGATCCCTAAAGCGAGGAATAATGCTACTGCTGGATTGTCTTCCATATTGATCCTAAAATCATGAACGACGATTAACAATTATAGCGAAGCAATTAGAAACAGGAAAAACAAAAGGCGCAAACCTCACGATTTACGCCTTTCAAATGTCACAAATTGTTGACTATAGTATCCCTTTAGTCACCCGCCTCAGCCTGAATACGGTCTTGGTGCATATGAATGAAATTGAGTTTAGACAATTCCCGTACTTGTTGATCTGCACGATAACTACTTCTAACCAATGGTCCACTCTCTACCCACTTGAAACCCATCTCTTTACCGATTTCAATGAATTTGTCGAATTCTTCTGGTAAATAGAAGCGTTCAACAGGTAAATGCTTTTTACTCGGTTGTAAATATTGCCCGATGGTCAAAATATCTGTACCAACATCAGCCAAATCGCGCATGACTTCAACAACTTCATCGAATGTTTCACCCAAGCCAACCATGATTCCACTTTTAGTTAATACTAAAGAATCCATCTTTTTAGCATTACCCAATGTCGCTAAAGTCCACTCATAGTTATCTTGTGGTTGTACCTTCTTGAACAGACGCGGGACAGTTTCCACATTATGATTAAGGATTTCGGGTTGAGCATCCATCACAATCTTCAAAGCAGATTCACTACCTTTGAAATCAGGAATTAAGACTTCGATGCTACATCCCGGTTGTAATTGGCGAATACGCTTAATCACCATTGCGAAAATCGGTGCGCCACCATCAGGACGTTCATCACGATTAACACTGGTAATTACGACATGACGCAACCCCATTGCGCGCACACTTTCAGCAATACGATTAGGTTCTGCCCAATCAAGAGGGTTAGGTCTCCCTGTTTTGATGTCACAGAAACCACATGAACGGGTACACACATCACCCATCATCAAGAACGTCGCTGTTCCACGTCCCCAACATTCGCCAATATTAGGACATTGAGCTTCTTCACACACAGTATGTAAGGTCTTGCTACGCATCAACTCTTGGACACGCTCATAAGCCTCACCACTCGGTGCTTTTACCTTGATCCAAGGGGGACGACGACGGGGGTGCTTTGGATCGGGTTTCCAGCCTTCAGAATCGGCTGTGGGAATATCATTTAAATTGATTAAATCTGTCACTAGGATTACTCCACAATTCTTTACACTCAAAATTATACCAGCTTGGGATTCACTCCGTCTAGCAAATGGACTGCTTCGGTCTGTAAGACATCATAGCGACGCAATATCATACGCCACAATCCATATATCACCACTTCGCGGATGATGATAAGGCTCAACAAACGCAACATAATCAAAAAGATCGCATTCGCCTCAAAGGATAATGACAAAGCATCGGACAATGGTGATAATGCTATAAAGTCAATTAACAAGAATAGAAAATAACTAATGACTTGTAAACTGATTAACGCTCCTATCGCACTTATCGAAGCAGTCAATCTATCAACACTATAAGTCGGTGTCAGTAAGCCAACCAGCACGCATAAGGCGGTTGACTGATAATGATGAATGAAAAATCCAATTAAAATTGCGCTGATAACAGCACATTCAAGAGCTACAAAACCATCATAGATATAGAGATTATAAAAAGGCTGTGACGTAATATAGAAATATATACCTGCCAACACAATCCCAACGCGAATCATCCAAAAGCCCATACTATTCAAACGTTGATATGACCCCATACGATGCAAATACGCAATGATAATCAGCCAGTGAATCCCAAATTTTCCGTTAGGTGTCAAGCACAACAGATCATATCGTCTCTGTTTGATGATCGTTGAGATGCCCCCTATAATATCGAACAACCAACGCACCCCAAAGACCGTCGCTGAGAAGGTGAAATAAACAACCAATGCAACGGGTAACATAAAAATGCCAAAGAACAGCAAGCCAATCAGCCAAACATACCATGGCAACGGTAATGGTGGATTATGAATAATGTATTGAAACAAGGGATTATGATCGGGCGGTTTACTTAAAACTCTGAAAAGTTTAAAGGTTATCATTTACTGTATTCCGGTTGGGCTTGAATTTCATCAACATCAAGGCGTTGACTCAATAATTTCCATCCACGAGTAAGCCCAAACTCACGCAAAGCAAGCATCAATAACAAAATACCGCTCAATATAATGACTGACATACGCAAATCAAAACGAGAATTTAAAAAGGTGAAGCCGAAGAATCCAATCAACGCACAAAAAACATAAAACCCAACTTGAAGCAGTAAATATACCCCCAATATCAAACCACCTGCTTCAATCTCTTGCTTTACATAGGTCGGCATTAACATACCTAAAAGCGCGCCAATCACATTACTTTGAACAAAATCCCAAATAACAGCAATCATGATTAATGCAAAAGGAAATGTCGTTAATATACTGTCAATCAAAGCATCTAATAAGGTGCCCTGATGAGGTAATAAAGGGCGCATCAATATCAATGCGCTCAATCCAAAACTCGCAAAGACAAATATAGCCCGACTAATATCAATTGTCTGTTTTAAAGCGGAGTTAGAAACAGATACAGCCGAAGCAATAAACCAATGGGTGCCATTACTACCAATGGGGGAAATAGCTAAAAGGTCATAACGACCTGTTCGACGTTCACGGGAAAGGGTATTGCTAATTTTTAATGCACTGTTCAAGCCATGATAGGTGCCAATAGCAGGGATAATAATGGGTAAAAATGCGATAACGGCGAAAGCAAGTAACCAACTAAAAAAACAAATACCTATCGCCATAGCCAATGCAAGCAACTCAAATATAATATTGCCATTGATAATATTTGACACGATTGCACCAACTGATTTTTGTCCGATAACGCCGTTATAGAAATACCAATAGAGTGGATGTTGAATCGGTCTACGGAGTGATTTCCATGCTTGTAAACTGAGCATTAGGTTGCCCCTATCTCCATAGATAATTCACCATAATCAACATCTAAGCGTTTTGCTAATAATCGCCACATGAGCCATAAAATCAATTCACGAGTGACTATAAACACAGCTAAACGCCCAATAGCCAATAATAAAGCTTCCTCAATAGCTAAAAATTCAAACAGAGTAGGTAATATCATAAAGCTAATCATTATAATCATGGCATAGCTGATAACCTGAATGGCAAGAAATAATCCCATAGCTAATCCCCGCGCATCAGATTGACTCTCAGCATAAGTCGGCACAATCATCCCGATTAACGACCCTAAAGCGATTGATTGCATATAGTTGAATTGAAATGCCACCACAATGACAATCAAAATTAGACTATTGAAGAAGTTCAACCGTGCTGATTCTGTTGCTACCCCTTGATTGCTCAGATCAACCCAATGCCCAATGAGGAATACACTAAATACAATAATACCGATGTAAATGGCGTAATACATATTATTGATTGTGAAGCGAAATCGCCCTAGGAAATTGCTACGATGATATACCGCCGTACAAATCGCCCAACTCGCACCAATAACCCCATATGGTGTAACTGCAAAAAGATGTTCACGCCCTCGTTGACGTTCACGAGCAATAATCCCGCTCACGCCTGTTGCGACGGCTAGTCCATTTAATGTACCTAAGAAAAACATGATGAATGGAAGAATAACAACCATCGGCACAATAACCAGCCAACCACCAGCGCATAAAAATAACATGATTGTAAAACCACCAAATGCTTTTCCTAAGATGCCATCAAAGCCTAATGTGGGCCATCCTAACAAAGCAGTCGGAGCTTTAAACAGGTAACGGCTATATCGTCCCGAATAAACGAAACGAAATAATGGGTGGCTATCAAAAGGTATCTGTAAAGTCCGCCATAGCAATAAGGTAATCATAACTATCGCGTCTCGATAATATGATTCAGTTCCGTGATATCAGTAGACATACGACGAGCAACAATTCGCCACAAAATTGACATTAAAATATCACGTAGGAACACAAATATAACAAAGCGAATTAGGGCAAAAACAACCCCATTATTCGAAGTCAAAATTAATGGTAAAAACCAAAATGCAATCAGGGCAAATCCGGCATAAAATAACATTTGTAAAGTGATAAAAGATGTAAATGCCATTGCATTCGCATCAAGATGACCATTGGCATAGGTCGGGATGAGCAATCCCATAATACAACCGAGTATCGTCGATTGAATTAAATCAATATAGAGGCTAAGAACAAAGAGTAAAGTTGGAATCGTATCAGCCATAATTGCGCTAAATAAAGTCACCCCTGATTGAAATATAACCATACTAATCAGGTTAAAGGTGATATAGATCATCAATATGATGATCGCAATATTATAAAATGTACGTGTTGTGTCTTTAAGTTGTCGTAGAGATTGGCGTGAATGATATACAGCACTGGCAATTGCCCACCCATATCCAACATGCCCGAGCGGCGTTACACCGAGTAAAGCATATTGCCCTTGCATACGGGCTTTCGTTAGTGTGGCGCTGATTAATATTGCATTATTCGAGCCATATATAATGCCAACACTAAGTAACACGAGAGGGCTAAATAAGGCAATTGGGAATAATAAAAACCATTGTCCAGAGCAAATAAATGCCAATACAATCACAAATGCGATGATCCCCCATGGCATTCGAGAAACACGCCCAACCACATTGGGTAACAAAATAGCATTACCAATATGAATAGGTTTAGTTCGCTTGATTTTATGGATGTAACGTCCAAACATCGGATGTTGGGTGAATGGACGCTCAAGCGCGTTCCACATCCGCCACGTAAACATTAGGGCAATATCCCCCAAGCAATGACAGACGGACTCCCTTGTGTGGGGAATAATCCGCTACTCAACTGAGTAAAAATACCAGTTTCACGATTAAGTGCCAACAGCACTTGCCCTTGATCATTATTTGGCAAATCTACACCAAATGCGATATGCCTGCTATCCGGTGACCACACCAAATACGGTGGATTTGGTGTGTGATCGTTAGTCGCTAATCCACAATAAGCCGTCACCTCACCCGTATTAACATCTAAAACATGCAAAACAGCTTGTCCTGTGTTGCTCACAGGACTTGAAGTCAATAACTCAATTACCCAAAAAGCAATATAGCGATTATCCGGCGACCAACTAAGATGACTCCGTTCATGTCCGTTAATACGTACCGCGCCGTAAGTATTAAATAAATCCGTCCACTGGCTAATCACATCAGTACGTGAATCAAAGGCAAATATCTCCCCACCGGAAATATTCACATTAGTATCAAACGTCGCATTATCAACGAACGCTAACCAATCCCCATTTGGTGACCATTGCGTTGCATTAAAATAAGCGCGGTCATGTCCAATCGTAATTGCATCCTGACTACGCAGGGTTATGTGGCGCAATATGCGGTCAAAACGCTCTTCTTCAGGATCATATAGCAATGATAAGCCTAATTCACCTGATGGTTGAACATTAATCAAATTATCGATAATTGCATAAGCGATAATATCGCCGCCATCACTTTGTAAATAAGCAGAGCCATCCGGTGTCCATATCAAAAACAATGTATCTGTCCACCATGCTATTTCATTGGCATTAGCGTTAACAGGAATACGGTCATCACCATTTAAGCGCATCATATTCACGCTCTCGGTTTGGCGATCCCAATACGTAATCCATGTAAAATCAGGGGAAAGATGACAATTAGTTGAACATATTGAGGCATTATCTAAGGGGTAGCGACGATCATTATAAAGATCAACCGCCCAAAGATTTGTACGATCAAATGAGGTGAGAATAATCCCATCAGATTCAAATGATGCGCTATTTGGCTGAATGCCGACAGATGGGCATAATTGCCGGATGGTATCATTGGCAAGGGAAGGCGAGAAAGATATACACAATAGTATAAAACTCAAAACTAACAATCGACGCATTGATTTACCCTAATTTATTACCACCCTGATTCCTTAGTTGATGTGGGATCATTACCTAATCCAGTAAAATCGATTTCCCAAACATGAATAGCATTTGTACTATCGTTCCCGCCACTATCAGCAATAAACAAATGATCGTTGACCATCACACAATCCATAGGATGATTAAGCGTTATATCTGGCAACACATCAAATAAATCCTCAAGTGGTGTTTCAAAACCACGATTTTTATCGTGATAATGTGCTAAATAAATGACCAATGTTTCATAATCATAGGGTTCATTATGCTCATCATATTTAACCTCTGGCAAACTATAGGCAATACGAATACGACGACACACAAAATATAATGAGGGACGTACTAATTCAATCTCTGAGATCACATAACTTTCTGCTAATCCCAAAATCATTGGTGGTGGAATATCTAAATTAAAACGTTCTACTATCGCCATTTTCGTTTGTACAGAGAGTGAACGGACTGTTTCGACAATACGCTCAGGACCGCGCATTCCACGATGCCGAGGTCCTGTAAAATTTAACGCCATCATATGCCAGCCTGGTTTGGGACGAACTACTGTTGGTGGTAATATTATCGGTGAAACAGATGTGACGTTCCCATAATCCTCATCAACGGATTCAATCCGCTCTCCATCAAGATTATAGTGATGTTGCGCGATCCAAGCATCAGCACTGTAAACTTCTTCAACATAGATATCGAAATTGGGCGTAACACCCAATAAGTTACAATCCTGATTATATTGTAGCGATATAGTGGTCTTATATGTTAAATTAGGTGTAGACATACAAGATTAACCTTACTAACATACAAAAAACAAATGAAACAAACAAGAATTTCAAAAGTTTTCAATTAATTGATGAAAAATTTTGATACTTGGTATGTTATAATAACACAGAGTTACAATAGATTTGTTATTCATGTTTGGTGAGGTTTTTAATTCTCCCAATTGGGTTGTTAAGCGTGAGGTTTTCATGACGCAACAGTCAATCAATATTCTAACAGAAGTTAATGAGTTGGCAGAAGGTTCGCCAAGTTCTTATGAAATTGTAGAACCTGCTAATCCGCTAAAAACAGCACTACTGCCAGCAATAGACAGTACAACATATAATAAAGATGCCGCTTCTGAAGCTGAAAAAACAGCCAATGTAAATGTCAAGGTTGAAGGCGAAGATGATGGTGATGACCAAGATGCTTCACTCACTGTAGATGAAGCAAAAAAAGTGCCGTCTGCTGAAAAAACTGCTTTGGCTACTGGTGAAAAATCTCCTCAAATATTGATTGTAGAAGATACCACTGAATTAGCAGAAGTCATCCAAGCTACGTTGGAACGGATGAACATGACAACATACCATGAAACACATGGTACAAAAGCCATTGACCGCCTCAAAAATATCTCACCTGATGTTGTACTCTTAGACATTAGCCTGCCTGATATGACGGGGTGGAAAATTCTAGATGCTATCAAAGAAAAACAACTGGAAAACAAGAAAAAGTCTCCCGTTGTTATTATCATTACTGCTTATGGCGACCCCGCGAATCGTTTAGTTGGCAAATTGCAGGGTGTTCATAGTTATTTGATTAAGCCATTCACATCTGATGAAATTGAAAAAATTGTTGCTCAAGCACTCAGCAGTTCCGCTAGTTAAAATCAATTTGACATATCTACGAGCAGTGTTCATTATGACACTGCTCGTTTTCATTTGCTCCTTCGCCATTCAAACCCAAACATCAACTGCTCAATCTGTTTTAACTGTTGATGAACGCAAAACCTTAATACGTGAAGCAATTGCGCGTAACCAATTCACACAAGCAACCTATCACATCCACCTTCTACAAACTCAAGACACGTGGTCAACAGAATTAGCATTACAAATTGGTAATGTTTACGCTGAAATTGGCGATATTGTTACAGCAGTTCATTATTGGGAAACAGGTGAGCCAACAAGTGCAATCTTAGAACAATTAGCAAATGGTTATCTTGACTTACAATCTTGGCAATTAGCTACAGAGACTCTTGCGGAATTAGTAGCTAATGACCCAAGTCATGTATGGGCCAATTATCATCTTGGCGTGTTACAAGCGATTTATGGCATTGCAGGTAGCGATGAACATTTAGCAATCGCATCTGATAGCCCACTCTATGGGGAAAGTGCAACTACATTATCAGAAATTTTGGCTGAACCCTCAGCATTGATTCGCAATATGCGTATCGGCATATTATTCACACAACAAGAGGCTTGGGACTTCGCTGAATTTGCATTTTTAAGGGCATCGATCATTGATTACACTTATCCTGAAGCACTTGCCTATCAGGGATGGGCACGCTATCAACAAGATAAAAATGGTGCGAATTGGATTGAACAGGCGTTAATACTTGAACCATCAAACGGACAAGTATTATATATTGCAGGACTAGAGCAACGTTATTTGGGTAATTATTATCCAAGTATCGATATGTTCACAGAGGCGTTGGTGACAATACCCGATAATCCGGCGGTACATGCGGAAATCGCTAATACTCATCACCTTCTTGGGAACCTTCCTGAAGCTGAATATTGGTATCTTATCGCATCAACACTTGCAGAAGACTCGTTACAATTCCAAGATTTATTAGCACAATTCTATGAAGCAGAAGGCTCAAACCTTAATCAAGTCAATCTGAGTGCCTTACTCATTATGCGTGACCGTTTTCCAGATAACCCCGATATTTTAGCGAGTCTCGGTTGGTCACTCTATTTAGCAGGAAACCGTGAAGATGGTATCCTAGCTATTCAAGACGCACTTGCATTACAATCTAATCACCCTCGTAGCTTATATTATTTCGGGTTAATCGCTTATGATGAAGGTCTGATAACACTTGCCCATCAATATTTTGAGCAAGTTATTGAATCTGCATCACCATTTGCTACATTAGCAAACCAAGCCCGTACAGAAATTGATGCTGAGTCTGAATAGACGTTTACGCCTCTCGTTAGCCTATGCTACAATCTTCTCGCTTAAGCCATAAATTCTAACAGGGTAATTTTTTGCGCTGGATATTGATTTTTATTACGCTCATACTCGTTCTCTTTGGGGTATTCCAACTCTATCAAGTTATGAACGAGTGGCATTATATCGTTCCTGCCGATCCGGGGGAACTTATTTTTGTTTCCACTTTCGATGAAAATTCAGAGGGATGGATCCAAGAACAATCACTTAATCAGACTGTTGAAATTGTAGATGGTGTGATGCAAATTACTTTGGATTCCGTTCAAGGTGCTTTTACATCCACAGAAACCTATTTCGACAACTTTGATGTTTCAGTGGAGACACGGGTTACAGTTGGCGCGTTTGATGAACAAAGTGCTGATGGGTACGGCATCATATTTCGCCTAGTTAATCAATCGAATTTCTACGCCTTTTACATCAACAACGACGGTGTTTACCGGATTATTCATGTCGTTGACAATATAAGCAACAACCTAAGTGCGTGGTTAGAAACAGATGCAATTAACAATGCGATTGGGAGTGTAAATAACCTGCGTGTTGTTGGGCATGGTGACCATTTTCAGTTTTATATCAATGATGAGCTAATGGAACTGTGTATTCCCGATGATCCAGATGCAATTAGTACGTTTGTAAATGGAGACTGTATACGCGGATCAATGCAAACAATCTTAACCAATGACTCATTATCATCAGGTCGATTAGGATTAATCGTAGATTTGGTATCAGCTGAAGAAACTGGGTTGAGTGTAGATTTTGACAATGTTGTCGTATATGGACCGGAACCAATCACTAATGAATAACACCAATGAAAACCCAAAGAAAATTCACCTCCGCATGTTAGGGTGTCGACTCAATCAAAGTGAAATTGATACGATGGCACGCCAGTTCAAGCATGTAGGACATGAGATTGTCGATGATCCTGAACAAGCAGATTGGTTCGTGGTCAATACCTGCGCCGTTACTCAAGAAGCGACACGAAGCAGCCGCCAATTAATCCGCGAGTTAAATCGTAAAAACCCGACTGCTAAAACTACCGTAACAGGCTGTTATGCCCAAATTGCACCTGATGAGATTCAGGTATTATCTGGTGTTACGCATGTGATTGACAATCTAGGGAAAGACTCGCTCGTACAAGAATTGACAGGCGTAGAAGTCGAAACATTCGATCATGAGCCATTTAGTCGTGAGGATGTTAATAGCGCATCAGGGCGTACTCGTGCTTTTGTAAAAGTACAAGATGGTTGTGATAACGCTTGTACTTTTTGCATCACAACCGTTGCGCGGGGAAATGGACGTAGCCGAAGCATCAATGAGGTTGTAGAAGAAATCCAATTCTTGCACGGTTCAGGGTATCAAGAAGCTGTGCTAACAGGAGTTCATCTTGGCAGTTTTGGTCACGATCTTGGCAATCGAGATGGTTTATATGACCTTGTTAGCACAATACTCCAAGATACAGATATTCCACGTTTGCGCTTATCGTCATTAGAGCCTTGGGATATATCACCAAATTTCTTTGAATTATGGCAAAATCCCCGTTTGTGTCCACATTTACACTTACCACTACAAAGTGGCTGTGACTCCACCCTGCGCCGGATGCGTCGTAATACAACCCAAGTTGAATTTCGTGAATTAGTTGCAACCGCAAGAAAACATATCCCAAACTTAAATATCACGACTGATGTTATTATCGGATTCCCCGGTGAGACAGATGAAGAATTTGCGATTAGTGAATCATTCATCGAAGAAATGGGATTCTCTAGTATGCACATTTTTCGATACAGTCAACGTCCCGGAACACCTGCGGCAAAAATGCGTGGTCATATAACCAATGCTGTCAAGAAAGTACGTAGTGCGCGTATACATCAATTAGCACAGCAAATGGAAACACAATTCACAACTACGCTGACTTCTAAAACATTACCTGTATTATGGGAGCATGTTGCAGGAGCAACCGAGGATGGTTTTATCAATATCGGTTATACTGATAACTATATACGAGTACATACAATTCATCCACGTGTCTTGAGTAATATGATTACGCCCGTTACCATGGATGAGTATGATGAAGCCAAGCGGCAATTTTACGTAACACCATTAATTGATTAAACAATCACAACACTTGTTGTTAGGGGAAACCAATGGACGATATAAGAGCAGAAATCATGAGTGCGTTGAAGCAAGCGATGAAGAACAAAGACGTTCAACGCCGGAATACATTACGCTTACTGCAAAGTGCGATTAAACAGGTAGAAATAGATACACGTAAAGATATAACACCTGAAGATGTTATTTCGATTGTCAAAAAAGAAGCAAAGAAACGCCGTGAAAGTATTGCGGATATGAAAGCTGCCGGACGCGAAGAGCAAATTCCAGATGAAGAAGCTGAATTAGCTATCATCGAAGAATTCTTACCACAACAATTGTCCGCAGATAAAGTTACAGAAGTTGTTAAAGCTGTCATCATTGAAACAGGTGCATCATCACCAAAAGAAATGGGACAAGTCATGAAAGCAGTCATGCAAGAGCTAAAAGGGCAAGCAGATGGCAAGCTCGTAAATAAGATTGTGAGAGAACAATTGAGTGACTGATACATCAACAATTGCCTCACTGGCTAAGCTCTTAGAGCGTTATTTTAATTTCAATTATGATCAAACGGTTGTGGTATTACGGCGCACCATCGTCATACTAGCTGCAATACTGTTTTTGATTATATCCACGGGAATTGTGGCATCTGATACCCTATTCCCTGGTCAGAATTCAGTTGCGTCTTTAGAAGTGGGTGATATTGCACCGTTCGATATTATTGCCCCACGCACAATTGAATATGTCAGTGATGTGCTTACTCTGCGCACTGAGGCAACTACGGCTGAGGCTGTACCTCCTATTTATAGTGAGCCCAATGTTTCCATTGGACGACAGCAACGTACCGTAGCACAACAGATTTTAGCTTTTATCCAAAATATACGACGCGATCCTTATGCCACTATTGAGCAAAAGGCAAATGATCTCGTCGCTATTCGTGATTTAACATTAGACGAAGAAATCATAATCCGTATCTTGACAATTGATACGGATACATGGCGCGATGTTGATGAGCAAATCATTGTCGTGCTTGAACTCGTCATGCAAGATGAGATTCGTGAAACAGAATTAGAAGATATTCGTCGGCAATTACCCACACGGGTAAGCTTACGAGTCACCGATCAGCAAGACATTGATGTAATCGCCGAAATAGTAAGTGATTTAATGCGTCCGAACACTGCATTAGATCAAGCCGCAACAGATCAGGCAATTACTGATGCTATTAACGCTTTACCGCCAGAGCGACGCGCTTTTGAGCGCAACCAGATTGTCGTCAATGCCAGAAGCGAAATTCTTGAAGAAGATTATGAAGCTCTGCAACAGCTTGGTTTATTAGAGCAATCGCATAATCGTGCCGAGGAGCTTGGGCAAGCATTTTTGAGCAGTGTCATCGTGATGGTTATCATCGGATTATACATTGCCCAATTCCAGCCCAATTTACTCTATTCAGAACCACGCTTTTTAACATTGCTGGCATCAATCTTCCTAATTGTATTATTTGGCGCACGCTTCGGATTAAATGAACAATTTTATGTTTATCCAAGTGCGACAATGGCACTCTTATATGTCGCAATTATTGGTCCTCAAGTTGCGTTTATCGCAGTGCTTGGCTTGGCGTTACTAATCGGCATTATGTCCGGGTTATCACTAGAATTTACCACCTTAGTTGCAACAAGTGGCATTATCGCCATTCTGTCTCTCAAACGCTCCGAGCGTATCAACAATTTCTTTGTTGCAGGCTTAATGGTGGCGATTATCAATATGGGTGTCGCCGCGATTTTTAACTTGAATTCGCTTGGCGCTGAGACAAACGGGCAAATCCTTGTCTTATTGGCGTACGGTTTTGTGAACGGTCTTTTGACTGCCGCCGCTACTGTCGCCGCATTGTATATTATTTCTGCCCTGTTCAACTTACCGACAGCATTAAAATTGGCTGATTTGAGCCAACCAAATCAACCTTTATTACAACGGTTACTTAGGGAAACCCCCGGAACGTATCAACATTCATTGCAAGTCGCCAATTTAAGTGAACAAGCCGCTACCGCCATCAATGCTAACGCAGAACTCGTTCATGTCGCAGCTTTATATCATGATATTGGGAAGATGCTTAATCCAGCGTTCTTCAGTGAAAACCAACGTGATTCTGGTAATCCACATGATACATTAAACGATCCTTATCGTAGTGCAGATATTATCATCAGCCACGTTACAGGCGGGGATGATTTAGCCCGTCAATATCGTTTACCAGTACGTCTACGTGATTTTATCCGTGAGCATCATGGGACATCACAAGTTTACGTATTCTATCGTCAAGCGGTTATTTTAGCCGGTGATGATGAAACAGCCGTCGATATTTCTGAATTTACATATCCGGGTCCTAAGCCACAAAGCCGTGAAACAGCAATTCTCATGCTTGCTGACAGCTGTGAATCAGCAGTACGGGCAAAACAACCTAAAACCAAGAAAGACACTGAAGACACCGTACTTTCTGTCATTGAAGGCAAACGGAAATCTGGGCAATTAGACGAATCTAACCTTACACTCAATGATCTCAACAACATTACTCGTATTTTTATCGAGATGCTTCAAGCTATTTACCATCCGCGTGTTGATTACAATACAGCAGTAGAACGTGTACGAGATCAAGTTAAAGCAGGGGAAACAGCTAAATCTGAGGCGATGAAAAAATCAGACCCTAAACTTCCAAAAGTTAGAGCTACATCAACTAACACAATGGAAGCTGTTAAAGTAGTCAATAATGATGATGACGATGATGATAAACCATTAGCAGAAGTCCCAAGATTACGCCGAATGAGCGAATCACCCGATGATTCTAATGCAAAAAACAATAATGGCGGTCAAACGACACAATCAACACCAAAAGAAGAAAAACCGAACAATAGTGAAAAACCTGCGGAATAAGCGATGAGTACCAACATCAATATTCAAAATGAACAACAATTCCCAGTCAATAATCAGCGGCTTGAATTGGCAATACAAGCTGTTTTAGAAGATCAAACCGTTGATAAAACATCGGAAGTATCAATTGTCGTGACAGATAATGAAGCTGTGACTGCACTAAATCAGCAATTTAGAAGCATTAATGCGCCAACAGATGTGCTATCGTTTCCGGCTGATACACCGCCCATAGATATACCTGATGCACCGGATTATTTAGGTGATTTGGTAATTGCGTACCCTTATGCACTTGAACAAGCCAAACGTGAACAGCATCTTATGGAAGATAGCATTGTCCTATTGGTTGTACATGGCACGCTACATCTTTTAGGGTATGACCATAATACACCAGATGCACGCCGTGAAATGTGGGCTGTTCAGGAACGCATTCTAAGACACTTAAATGTTCCTGTTCATATCGTTCCAGCATTAGAAGGATATGTCAGCGATGAGTAAAAACAAAATCATCGAATCGCTCACAGGAACAATGAATATTGATCCTGATGAGTATAGCCCAATTACTAGCCCAAATCGCGTGGCAAGCTTATCCTATGCGATTGCAGGGTGGTTATACATGTTACGTAGACAAAAAAATACACGTATTCAAGCGGTAGCAAGTATTTTAGTCATTATGATTGCCTTATGGCTAAAAATTGACGCGATTAGTTGGGCAATTTTGATATTGGCGATTACGATTGTGTGGATGGCTGAGTTTGTTAATGCAGCAGTAGAAGCTGCTATAAATTTAGCCTCAAGTGAATGGCACCCGATGGCAAAAGTCGGTAAAGATGTCGCTTCTGCCGCCGTGTTATTAGGCGTTTTCGCCTCTATATTAATTGGTATTTTAATTTTAGGACCACCATTGATTGATAAGTTGGGAATTTAGTAAAAACGCCCACACTAATGTAGGAAAACACAATTTACTATGGTTAGTCAGCAACAAGATGAGAACAAGGACGCGCCGATTGATAACTCCTTAATCGGCACAATGAAAATCAACCCAAACGATTATAAAGCGGTTGAAAAAAATAAGGATGATATTGCACGCGCGAAATATGCACTTGCAGGATTATTATATTTATTACGCTATGAGCAAAGTGTCCGTAATTTACTGATCGTTAGTGTAGTGGTGATATCTTTAATTTTCTGGCTACAAATTGAAGTTATTCATGGCGTGGTTGTGTTTTTATCGCTTGGCTTAGTGTGGGCAACTGAATCACTTAATACAGCAATTGAAGCCACTGTCGATTTAGTGACACAAAAACTACACCCAATGGCAAAAGTTGCTAAAGATGTCGCGGCAACAGCCACCTTAGCCGCAACTATCACCTCGTTTATTACAACTATGATCTTGTTATTACCACCTCTCGTAGAGAAGCTGGGAATTGGCTAAACACGTATAATTAAGCAAATAATGAAACCAAGAGAGTGAATTATGAGTGATGACGATCAACAATCGACTCCTGAACCACGCTCACATAGTGGACGTGCCAGAGAACGTGTACAACGCCGGAAAAACAAGCAAACTCAACAACCAATGGCTACATCAACTGGTATACCCCGCCAACGTAACCGTCCATCACGCCAAATTGCGCCAGTCAGCCAATATAAACTGCCTCAAATTCCTTATCTACGCCAAATTGCGCTCGGTGTACTCGCATTAGGCTTTATGGGTGCGATGATTCTGCTAGTCGGGTTATTCAAAAATGACCCTGCTATTGCGGAACCCAATGCAATTTGGATTGGTGAAGAGTGGACTTATAACACCCATACAGATGAAGAAATCGAAGCATTGGTCACTCAATTACGCGACCATCAAATTGGGACTGTTTATGCGTGGGTAAGTTGGCTTCGTCCCAATAACACATGGGGCGGCGACTCGCAAACTGATGATGTTTTCCCATCAATCGAACCACAAGTGCAAGCATTCGTAGAGCAATTTCAACGTGCTTATCCAGAGGCTAATCTCTACGGATGGATACGATTACAAGTCATTGGTACTGAATCAGGCTCAAATTTGGCAAATGAGGACTTACGCGATTCGGTCAGTAATTTCGCACAACGTATAACGGGTACGTTAAATTTTGACGGAGTGTTTGTTGATGCCAACCCTGTATTTGATGATGATACAGATTTTTCTAGTCTTTTACAGCGCATTCGATTAGCCATTGGGACGACTAGTGATCTCATAGTTGTTGTCCCACCAGATTGGACACCAATTGATGCTGACATTCCAACACCAACTGTAATCGCACAAGGCACCGTCTGGAGCGATTTATATAAGCAACGTATCGCATTATTAGCTGACCAGTTAGTTATCCAAGCCTACAGTAGTTATTTAACCAATCCCGCAGAATATTCTGAATGGGTCGCTTATCAAGTTGCCACTTATGCGCGTGTGATGAGTGAATTAGGAACAACCTCAGACATCATCATCAGTTTACCTGTCTATGAAAATGATCTGCCCGCTCATGACATTAGTGTTGAAAATATAGCATCTGCTCTCGTTGGTATTCAAGATGGATTAGCCCAAGCAGGTGAAACAGCAAACATGATTGATGGATTAGCTATTTACGCAGAATGGGCGATGCAAGAGCAAGATTGGCAAGCCTTCACATCAGGATGGTTGAATCAAGACTAAGTCGTAGAAAGAGGGCATTATGTCTCCATGTTATATCAAACGATTAACATCTACTGGATTACAAGATGTCGATTATGAGGCAAATTCACTAGCAGAAGCAGTGCAATATGAACCTGCAAACGGCGTTTACACGGTAACAAATACATTTAACACTTTCCAAACGCTAAAGTTTGGTGCGCATTTAGATCGCCTTGAAGACTCAGCCCAACGTGCGGGAATCGCACTCACGCTTGATCGCTCACATCTAAAACACGCATTACGGCAAATGATTACTGATGCCAATTATGGTGATGTACGCTTTAGAATAACGGTATCACAAAATGACAATGACGCCTTTATTATTTCGCTAGAGCCATTCACGCCGTTATCAAAATCATTTAAAAATGAAGGGGTGCGGTGCATCACTGCTAAAAATAGCGCGCGTCATAACGCTACAGCAAAAACAACCGATTGGATGCACGCCCGAAAAGACTTACAAGAGGCGATGCCTGAAGGCATTTATGACACCATTTTACTCGATGAAAATGGTCAAATGTTAGAAGGTTTGGGTAGCAATTTCTACGCAATTTTAAATCATGAATTACGCACGGCAAATGAGCATGTATTACTCGGTATTGCTCAACAGATTGTGTTTGAAGTTGCACCGCCTATCATTACGCTAAATCGTCAGGCAGTGCATATTGATGACATTCCCCAATTATCAGAGGCATTTATCACAAGTAGTAGTCGTGGCATTGTACCTGTTATAGAAATTGATGATATTGCGATTGGCACAGGTGAAGTAGGGGAAATAACCCAATCTTTAATTCAAGCATATGACCAATGGGTGACTGAAAATTTGGAAGATTTGTAAGGGCATTACAGGGTATGATAACCAAACTTTCACACCCTGTAATGAGTTGATTATTTAGTCTATTGGTGCTTTAAAGTCATAGATGCCATCACGTACTGCATAACGTAACCCACAATCCTGACAAACCAATGTATCGCCATCCCGAACGAGTTCTCCACCCGTTTCAGGGCACACGAATAAAGATTCGGTAGACAGGTTTTTCTCAGTATCACCAACTGCCCTCGTTTTAACAAAGATGCTGGGTGCATATAAAACACCCGTTTGCTGGAGCACACTATCCATCGTCGCCAAGATAGATGTTGGTACATTATCTTTTAACAAGTTCAAACGGAAAAATGATACAGGTGTGCGTTTTTGAGGATCAAAGCCCGCATCACGTAATGACTGTTGAATATATTCAGGGTGAAAATCAAAATTCAATTCCACAAATTCAACAGGATCATGGTCGTAAGGACTCCACTCCTGTTTATTCATAGCATAACGAACCATCGCCTTTAAATTTTGCTTATTGGCATGTTCAAGAATAAATGTTGCACCCGGAACAAGAACTCTCCGAATTTGCTCAAGTGCAGACGGCACATCCGCCATATGATGAATAACGCGAATCATCGTCGCGCCATCAAAAACGCCTGAGCGAAACGGCAATTTGTATACATCTGCCGCGACATATATAAAGCGATCAGATTGTCCATAACGCTCTTGAGCGTACTGCAATTGAGAAAAAGAGTAATCTAGTAGGACAACTTGCCCATAATTACTCCACTCATCAGTCAAGCGCCCAAAACCCGCGCCAATTTCCAATAAACGATTACCGTGATCTGGAAGCATACGACGTAACGCAATCCGCTCTACACGGTCTTCGTAATTCCGTCCCTGCCCCTCCCAGAATTCAGTACGATAATTTGAACCCTCATAATCACAAATTTTTGGTGTTTTCGAATCCGGCATACTACACTCTAATTCACATTTCGATTGTCGTCTTTAGCGCATTAGCATAGGGCAATTTACGGTGTTCATCAACCGCCGTCCGCGTCAGGTGGTGCAATAATACCCAAATCATCTGGATTCTCTGTAGAACCACCTGTTCCTGTGGAATTATTGGTTTGAGTTTCAACAGCAACTTGTGATTCAAAATTAGTGATAATTGTTGGCAACTGTTGACTCGCTGCTTCATTGATAATATATGGATCATCATCATTATTATAGAGATCAGGACGAATTTGCTCATCTAAGAATGGAATACCACCTTCAGGAACAATACCCGTTTGTTGTGGCACATTCGCAGGTGGGAAGGGTTCATCACCCATCGTATAAGCGGCACCAGCAGTAATCGAGAAACCGGGCCAAGGGTTACTACTATCTTCAGTCGGTTCCAATAAGTTAACTTCCCCTTCAAGTACATCTTGTGCGAATGTAACAGCACCGGGGAAATCATTAGGTAAATTATCGAGGCTACGTGCGAATGGCTCAAATAATAGGCGCAAATTATCAGCCACATCATGTAGTTGTGTTTGCTGTAATGGAATCACAGCACGTACATCCAGAGAAATAGGCAATGGTTGATCCACCTGCACAAGTAAATCAAGTGCAACCGGTAATTCTAACCCCTCAGGTAAAGTTAAATTTACCGTCGCATTAACGTTATAAGCATTAATACCGGGTAAATCAATCAGAGCCTCAACCTCTAATGGTACAGGATCAGTTAACGTAACAACGGTATCAGTTTGAAGTGGGATATCCAACTGAACTTGAATTTCATCCCGTACTGGAATCGTCCAATCAATTGTTGCTTGATCGAGACCAACAAAACTACTATGTAATCCATCAATAAGTGGCTCTGCGATATCTCCTTTAATAACAAAGATCAGAAGACCCGCTCCCAAAAGAACCAATACTAAAATAATATTCACAATAAATGAGAATATAATCATAAATCGCCAAAAAAACTTACCAATTGCTCTAAGCAGACGCATGTATGCCCCCTGTTGTAATAGTGGCTAGAGACGACATTTAAACTTAAATCAAACTATAAACCATCCACCATAATCAATGCAACTTTATTTGTGCATTAACACAGGCAAAATAATGTCATCACATCAATAAGCATGTCGTAATTACTGCCATTGTAATACGCAAAACGGGATGGCGACATAACCATCCCGTTAATTATTAGAGATATGACTGTATCAAATACAAATTACAGTCCAGAATCAGCCTTAAGTGCCTCTGCTTTATCTGTGTTTTCCCATGGCACATCCACATCTTGCCGTCCAAAGTGTCCATAAGCAGCAACTTGCTTATAAATTGGGCGACGTAAATCAAGATCACGGATGATCGCGGCAGGGCGCATGTCAAAATGTTTGTTGATGAGTTCAACTATTTTCTCATCAGAAATTTTACCAGTACCAAATGTTTCAACAGCCAATGATGTTGGTTGTGCAACACCAATTGCATAAGATACTTGCAATTCAAAGCGATCTGCTAAACCAGCCGCAACGATATTTTTGGAGATGTAACGCGCCATATAAGCGGCACTACGATCAACTTTTGTGGGGTCTTTACCGGAGAATGCGCCACCACCATGACGAGCAACACCGCCATATGTATCAACAATAATTTTACGTCCAGTTAATCCCGCATCACCCAAAGGACCACCTGTAACAAAGCGTCCGGTTGGATTAATGAACAAACGTGTTTTCTCATCAATCAAACCTTCAGGAACAACAACTTTGATAATGTGTTCCATAACTTGGCTGTGAATGTCTTCTTGGGAGATTTCAGGTGCATGTTGGGTAGAGATAACAATAGTATCAACCCGTTTCGGTTGACCATTTTCGTATTCTACCGTGACTTGACTCTTAGAATCTGGACGCAACCATTCTAATTCACCAGATTTACGAACATCTGCTAAGCGACGAACAAGATTATGCGATAATGATACGGTCAACGGCATTAGCTCAGGTGTCTCGTTACAAGCAAATCCGATCATCATACCTTGATCGCCAGCACCTGTTGCTTCAATTTCTTCGTCAGACATTGAACCTTCACGCGCTTCCAAAGCTTTATCAACACCCTGCGCAATATCAGCAGATTGCTCTTTAATCGAAATAATAACACCGCATGTATCAGCATCAAAACCGTATTTACCGCGTGTATATCCGATTTCGCGCACGGTTTCACGAATGAGTTTTTCAATATCAACATATGCGCTGGTACTAATCTCGCCAAAGACCAATACTAAACCCGTAGTAACTGATGTTTCACATGCAACACGTGCATTGGGGTCTTGCGCTAAAATCGCATCCAAGATCGCATCAGAGATTTGATCGCACATTTTATCCGGATGCCCCTCTGAGACCGACTCAGAGGTAAAGAAATAGCTGGGGGCTGTCATAAAAGTTGAGGTCATACTGTACTCCTTAACCATAAACAAAAAAACGCCTTTCCAAGTGTTTAGGAAGAGGCGACAAAAGTGACATACTTGTGATCATCTTCCAGAGACTACTCTCTGTAGGATTTGGCACCGTCCCGATGCTTCAGGGGTTGCCGCGGTTTCATAGGGCCTATTCCCTCCACCGCTCTGGATGAGTTATTTTTAATCATAACTTTGAGCAATATATCATAGACTTCGCGTTAAATCAACAGACTTAAATACTATAAAATCAAAAAGACGATCAACTCTGTTAAGTTAACCGTCTTTAGAATGTCTGGTTTATTAGGCTAAGGCGTGTGCGGTGATTTCAATGAAAGTAAGGACATTGCTTCTGCACGTAAGGCACTATCATCTCTGAATATACCTCGAATAGCAGATGTGGTTGTATTAGATTCATGCAGTTTCACGCCTCGTGATGACATACACCCATGTTTTACATTGTAGAGTACGGTCATCACACCTTTAGGGCGCAACAAATCCATAAGTGTATCTGCGGTTTGCTGTCCAATACGCTCTTGGAGTTGAAAACGGCGCGCATAAATTTCCAAAATACGACCTAATTTGGACAAACCCAGCAAATATTTATTGGGAATATACGCAATCGCGGCGTATCCCTCAATCGGTGCTAAATGATGGCTACATAAACTATAGAAACGCATATCTTTTACCATGACCATATCATCAGTACCACTTTCATTGGGGAATACAGTGATCTCATCACGGGGGTCACGTCCATACCCACTCACCCAATAATCAAGATAGGCTTTTGTAACTCGTTTGGGGGTATCAGTATAATTCGGGTCTTCCCAATTCACATTGAAAGCATCAAGTAGGTCACGTATAGCCTTCTCAACAGCTTGATATTGCTCTGGTGACTTAGTAACTTCCTCTGTTTGTTCGTGGACTACTGTTGCCCCTTCAAAGATATTTGGGGTGACTAAAATTCCGTTATCAATCTCACTCGTATCATAAATACTCAGCCGATTATGGTTATCATCATCGTTATCATGTGTCTCTTGTTGACCATTTTCACCTTGAGCATGATTATCGCTTTTAAACATCTGATTTTCTCCTCGTGCCTCATCTCAATTAAAATTGACGAATTGCACGTTGCTTACAACTCGAATTTACGTCCTACGCACTGACGCTTCAAAATGTGTTTCAAGTCTTTACAATTATTCCCTTGTTTATTAAAAAGGGACACAAGTTAGACGGTGTGATATATACTCAACTTACATATTATCCACGTCAAACATTAAATTTTTATAATATTTAAGATATTTCAAATTTATAAATTATGACGTTACAACTACCATATAATATTGACATAGGAATATTATATGGCAAATATTGTTTAAGTGCGGTGCATTTAAGCGTTCCCTCATCAAAAGTTTAGCACACACTCAGTTCGGATTAGATTAGTTCATCTAGATAAAAGGTGTTATTAAATGGTCGATATTATCGAAATTGACAACTTACGTTTGCGGTGCATGATTGGTTTTAGCGCACATGAACTTAAAGATAAACAAGATGTTGTTATCAGCTTACGCATTCGCGCAGATATGCGATTAGCAGGGAAAACTGACAATCCTGATGAAGCATATAACTATCGAACTGTGACCAAAGCAATCATTAAACACGTAGAGGAATCAAACTACAAGCTAGTTGAAGCCTTGGCATCTGCGATTGCACGAATCTGCGTCATTAATCATCAAGCAGAATGGGTTCAAGTGCGTGTACATAAACCGAATGCTCTGCGATTTTCCGATACTGTTGGCGTGGTAATTGAAAGAACAGCCGATGACTTCACAGAATGATGTGCATATTTATGTATCACTCGGTTCCAACATTGAGCCTGAAAAGAATTTGCAATTAGCAGTTGATAAGTTGAGAGAACATTGCACGATATTAGCCATTTCCTCTGTTTATCAAACACCACCTTATGGCAATACAGATCAAGCAGATTTTCTGGACGTGGTTGTAAAACTTACAACAGATAGAGAACCGCTTGATTTCAAGCTAAATATTTTGCGTAAAATCGAGGTCGAGTTGGGACGTGTGCGTACACCACAAAACAAATACGGTCCATTAACCTTAGATATGGATATCATGTTATGGGGTAATTCAGCATTTGATTATGGAGAAAAGCCATGGCACGTACCGAATGCCGGATTGCTTGAGTACGCCGCAGATGCTCTGCCATTAGCTGAAATTTCACCTAATATGATTCATCCTGAAACAGGACAAACGATGTCAGAGATTATAGATTCATTAGATCAATCTGGAATTATTAAGACTACAGTGAAGATCACATGATTGGAGAACCGACTCACGCCGTTATCAATTTGGCGTGAGTCGGTTAAGTTGGAATAATTACTCGAGTGCTTCAGCTTTTTCTTTAATGTCATCAATAGAACTTGATGACTTCCAAACTAAAGATATGATAGGGTTTTCAAGGCTTTGTACATGGTCAAGTAAGCTAACGCCAATAAATCCGACCACAATCAAAATTGTAACAAAAGCAATTTGTCCACCATCAAGTGTACTCGTATCAGGATTCATAATCGAAACGCCTGCTTCTGCTTCTGCATAGATCAAACGCATCGAACCGGTCATGAAGCCGACCAACGCTGCAATCGTCACATTACGATAATTCTTTAACAACCAACTAATCACACGCGAGAATGCAATAATACCAATGCCTGCTCCTGCGCCGATTGCCGCAATACTGACAATATCTAGTGTTTTGACTGCACCAAGTACAGTCGCATATTGCCCAAGAATGAGCAAGATGAACGAACCGGAAATTCCGGGTAATAACATCGCACAAATGGCAATCATACCGCTAAAAAATAAGGTTACAGGGTTAGCCGGTTCATAAAGTGCTTCTTCTAATTCATCCTCGATGTCCTTAACACCTTCACCAAGGATAACTGCCGAGATTAACGCATCAACTCGTTGACCCGCGTTTTCAAACTCAGCAAGTTCCAATTGTTCAATCAATGCTGTGCGATATGATGCAGACTCTTCTTGTTCTCGAACAGCATGAACCAAATCTTCAACATAATTTGCTTCTGATCCTAGCCCGACAATCCAAAATGCGAAAACGCCTGCAATCAAAAATGACACAATCGCGGGTATCTTCCAACTCACTTTGACGCCAATAGCGATGATAGATGCGATAATTAACCCTGCAAAGAAAGCAAACAAGAAAGTTGGCTGTTCTTCTAGCAAGGTATGTAACACATTAGCGAGCATCAAAATTGCTGTACCGATACCAAGTGCAAGTGTAATCAGGAACCGAAACGGAATATGGTCGATAACACCTTTAACATCAAACTTTAACGCGAGTTTGATAACATCAAGGTTCACTGATTTGATCGAATCCAGTAAGGTCTCATAAATACCGAGGATAAATGCCATCGTACCGCCGGAAACACCAGGGACAATATCAGCTGATCCCATCGCAAATCCACTAAAGAATAAGCGTAAATATTGCTGTGGGGTTTTAGGATGTGACAAATCAACGTCACCATTATTTTCGTCAATAGGGGTTTTCTGTGCCATAGTTATTTTCAACACTCCAACAAACAACTACGCGACCTAAGCCGCGTAGAAATAAATACATGATTTCAAATTATCATGCACTTAGAATCTAAGTGAGTCAATGCTGATTGGCGTTAAACTTTGTATAGTGTCATCTATACTTTTAAGCAACAAAGGGAACTTATGCCAACTGTTAAAACGACTAGTGGTGAAATCTACTACGCAAAACACTATAAACCCGATAATCCATATACACCTGTAATGATGATTCATGGCGCGGGAGGAACGCATCTGGATTGGTCACCCCATATACGTAAACTCAAAGAAACCAATGCCATCGTGCCTGACTTGCTTGGGCACGGCAAAAGTAGCACGCTTGGACGTAATGCAATCAGTGATTATGCAAAAGACATCATCGCCTTAGCAGATGCTTTGGAAATCAAACAATTTATTCCTTGTGGGCACAGCATGGGTGGTGCTATCGCACAACAGATTGCACTTGATTACCCTGAACGTATTAAAAGTCTAATTTTGATCGCAACAGGTGCGAAATTAAGTGTACATCCCGATATTCTGACTGGCATTATGAAGGATTATGAAACTGTAGCGCATCTATTGATTGATTGGTATTGGAGCAAAGGTACAGATGACCATATGAGGCAATTATCTTATGATGCTTTAATGGATGTCTCCCCCAAGATTTTCTATGATGATTTTTATGCTTGTAATCAATTCGATGTCCGTAAACAATTGTCACAAATCAATGCGCCGACACTAATCATTGCTGGCACAGAAGACAAAATGACACCTTTAAAATATAGTACCTATCTTGCTGATAATATTCTGAATACTAAACTTGTTGTCGTTCAAGAGGCGGGACACATGGTACATTTAGAACAGCCTATCATTGTAGGTGATGCGATCAAAACATGGTTAAACAAATAGCATAAAGGCAAACACATGCAAAATTTGAATACACTGTGGCAAGTAGTCAATGCGGCTTCACAAGTGAAAGACATCGCACAAAAAGTCAAATCCTATCAGTTTGGCGTGCGTGAACCAACCACATTGTATTTACATACCGACAACTCAATTGTGCGCCTCATACGCTGGTCACGCCCATTAATTGAAGTCAAAGTAACATTACAAGCATCGTTCGGATGGCGTATCGCAACTGACCAAGACGAGGCAGGCGTTTATATCGCATCAAAAAGACGTGCCGTTGTCGGTGGATTGTCATCTGCAACTTTTGAGCTTTATGTCCCACCTGAAACCTATTTGGTACTCAAATTAGAAACATGCACATTAGAAATGGAAAACTTGAGTGGCACTCTTGAAATCCCACCGCTTGGCGACAAAAAATCATTAGTCATTCAACTTAACGAGGTATAGTTTATGAATTAACATCAGGCAAAAATCAACAATCATAATATAAAATATTCGATCTGCACTATTTCTCATTTCAAGCATGAAACCTCGCAGATAGCCCCCTCAATTATTGAATTTTCGCGAACTCTTATCTGCCTAGTTTTCGCCAATTTTAAATGGGTGATATAATATTTTTGAGCACAATTACACACATTTAAATATCACACAATAAGGGAGACATAAAATGGATGGCGTATATCTTATATTCGTATTAGGATTTGCACTACTTATGATTGCTAGTTTGTGGGTCATATTTGAAAAAGCTGGCTATAGTGGTTGGCTTAGCATCATTCCAATTGTTAATATATTTGTTTTAGCACAAGTGTCTGGAAATCCTTGGTGGATTGTTATTTTAATGATTATTCCGGTAATTGGGTGGTTTGTTTCTATATATATTACATTCAGTTTAGCTGAGCGTTTTGGTCAAGGTTTCATATTTTTCCTCGGTCTCCTGTTCTTACCATTTATTTTCTATCCAGTTCTTGCTTTTGGCGGTGCTGAATATAGTCCAAAATTATAATACCAATATTTTACGAAGGTCATTGATTTACCTATGATAGCGTGTTAGTCTGATACTTATGAAAATTTTAACACTTGCCTCGAAATTAATTTTGGAAACTTTTATCAACACAATGTGTACCTGCATGTGTTGTCTTCGGATTCCACAAAAACAGTTGGTTTCGACGTAAATCCTAATTCACATCATCTAGGATAATCAGCAAAAGCCAACCATATGAGTTGGCTTTTTTTATTGCCTATGTTAAGAAAGGATACAATATATAGCATTAACAATCGTCTAATAACAACTTGCTACATTTCACATAAAAATCTATGTCAACCATCTTTAATCAAAAGGGAGATAACACCTCATGAGTAATATTGAAGATCGTGGTTATGCCAATGCCGATGTCCTTGTTTCAACTGATTGGGTAGCCGAGAACCTAGGAAATCCAGACATCCGTATTATCGAATCGAATGAAGACCCCCTCCTTTATCCATCAGGTCATATTCCAGGCGCAATTCAGGTAGATTGGACGCTCGATTTAAACGATCAAGTGCGTCGTGATTATATTGATAAGGCAGGTTTTGAAGCACTGATGTCAAAAATCGGGGCAACACCAGAGACATCCGTCGTATTTTATGGCGATAAAAATAATTGGTGGGCATCATACGCATTCTGGGTATTCCAATTATTTGGTCATACCAACGCAAAACTGATGGATGGTGGTCGCTTAAAGTGGGAACAAGAAGGGCGTGACCTCACCCGTGACGTTCAAGATTATGATGCAACAACGTATACAGCACAAGAACGTGATGATAATACAGTTCGCGCCCTACAAAGTGTTGTACTTGACCATCAAGACGCAGGAAACCCATTAGTTGATGTGCGTAGTCCAGGTGAATTTAGCGGTGAACTCCTGCACATGGCAAATTATCCACAAGAAGGTGCTTTACGCGGTGGGCACATCCCACATGCTAAGAATATCCCTTGGAGTCGTGCCGCAAATCCAGATAATGGCACATTCAAATCAGCTGAAGCATTACGCGCTATTTATGAAACAGAGCAAGGGCTTAAATCTAGCGATGATGTCATCACATATTGCCGGATTGGTGAGCGCAGTAGTCATAGCTGGTTCGTATTGACTTATCTACTTGGTTATGAAAACGTACGCAATTATGATGGTAGTTGGACAGAATGGGGTAATACAGTCGGCGTTCCCATCGAAAAGTAAACTGTTCAGGAAAACCTAGATACATTATATTTGTACAGTAGACTTATCATATCCATACACAGAGATAGTAGAATTAACACAAAACAATGACTGAATATCCAGAAAAGTTAGCTGAATTGCTTGATGATTTGTCTTTTATCACAACGCGCAATGATCGCATTGAATATCTAATTGATTTAGCAGATCGTTTTGATGCCGTGCGTGTACCTGAAGACACTGCTACCAAGCCCTACTCAGAAACTAATCACGTTCAACAATGTGAATCTGATGCCTATGTTTGGGCGGTTGATAAAGAAGACGGCACACAGAAGTATTACTTTGATGTCCTGAATCCACAGGGACTTTCTGCGATGGCGATGGGAGTCATCCTCGATGACACACTATCCGGTCAACCACCAGAAAAAGTCGCTAAAGTTTCATCAGAGATTGTCTTTAAAATTTTTGGCAAAGAAGTCTCAATGGGAAAAGGTCAAGGGTTGATGGGGATGGTCAATATGGTTGTCGCCACGGCAAAATCTAAACTCGAATAATCATCTAAACGATTCACATATACAAAGAAAAGAACGTTCAATGCGAGCGTTCTTTTCGATTCCACTGATAGTAACTGCTAGTAGTCCTGCATAATTGCCCTTACTTAAACTAAAAGTAATAATAGGATAGTCATAAAATAAGATAAAGGATATTTATGGTCAAGTTGTGTTTTTGCTATAGCTATGATGATGAGTCATTGACCCAAGAAATTGTTAATGATATCGCTCAATATGGCGTTGATATTACAAATGTGATCGATGATTGTGACTATTGCATTCTCATATTCGGGGATGCTACAGCCTCATCTGAACGTGTACAAGATTCAATTGCTTATGCCATCGGGAAGCAAAAACCCATTGTTCGCATAATGCTACAGCAAACAAACATAGGGAATTTCTTATTTCTTCTTGAGGCTGAAAACAAAATTATACCAACATCGGATAATCTCCATGAGGTAACACAGATTTTGCTACAAATCATTGATGTATCTAACGTAAAATCCTTTGAAAAAATTATCAAACTCAGTCCACCCATTTTTCGATTACCAAATTCGCCTCAATCACAGCAAAATCAATTCTTTTTTGCCACAGCACTTAAAGCAACCGATCCAAGCAAAGCAAATTTTTTATATCGCAATCTGCTGAAAGCCGCACCAAACTTTGCGAATGGGACATTAAAAACATTTGTAGAACGCCACGAGAACACCTTTAAAACAGTATGGTTACAACGTTTACAGTCCGAAGCTGACACAGCTATTCAATCACGCCAATGGGACGAAGTTAATGCAATCATCCATAAAATCAAAATGTTGGATACCTCCATCACAACACCAGTAATCACACGATTACAAGAAGGTTTACTGAGTGGAAAACTAGAAGAAGCAACAATTGCACTCGAAAATAATCATAAAAGCACAGCGCGACATATTGCTAATGAAATGCTTGAAATCAAACCCGATGATCAGCGCGCATTAGACATTATCGACCAAATTAATCGGTATCAAGAAGCAGAGGCAATGTATCAACAAGCAATTGATGCTAAGTCACAAGGATTAACAGAGGTCTTAGGAGTATTGCTAAATCATATCCATGCAATATACCCCGATTTTGATGACTCTCACAATCTATTAAAAGCATTCCCAATTTCCCCTTTGTTTGTAATGGCATTACGTGAGGAATACATATTAGAAGGGCATAGAGGAGATATTAATTGTATCGAATTATCTCCTGATGGAACCTTAATTGCATCTGGTTCATCCGATAATACAATCCGATTATGGTCTATGCCTAATGCTCAACAAGTAGCAGTCTTACGTCGTGATGATGGCGCGATTCGCCAATTAGCATATAGCCGTGATGGGCAACATTTGATGTCCTTATCCAGCGAAAATGTGATTCGTATTTGGACAATGCCTGAAGGAAGAGAAGTGCTCGCCTTTGATAGTGAAAATGACGAAGGCGAGGATGGATTAACTGGCATTAAATCGGCTAATCGCATCGGTTCACTGATTTTCACACCTGGCACACAACATATAGTTGCAGGCTATGTAACCGGTGAAATCAAGATTATTGAAATTGAATCAGGGCAAACCATCTTAACCATTCCTGCCCATCGTAATTGGGTTAATGCTTTGGCTTTTTCCAAAGATGGTAAAACATTAGTTTCAGGTTCAGCTGATCATTTAGTGAAGCTATGGCGTGTCGAAGAAAAGGGTGTTATTCAGCTCGCAACGTTGAGTGGACATAAAATGATGATTAACGATGTCACTATATCCCCTAATGGTCAGTATGTGGCTTCGGTAGCAAATGAGGAGAACGCTAAATTATGGAATATTCAAACAGGTAAATTACTATTTGATCTTCCCCATGAACCGAACACGACCATTAAATCAGTAGCCTTTTCACAAAATGGCGCGATTATAGCAACAGCCGGAACAGATATCACAATTAAACTTTGGGAGGTTGCATCAGGAAAATTGTTAACCATATTGAAAATGCACAAACATAGTATTAACACTATTCAATTCTCAAGTGATGGAAGCCAAATTATATCTGGTGGAGCAGATCAAATCTTGCATATATGGGGAATGAGTTAAAGCTCACTACAATCCCACATGAATCCACATCGACTACAACGTACTTTACATGCAAGTTTATATGTTGGGGCGGTGCAGGCAGGACAAACTGTCGATAATGTGTAGTTGGATAGTGGAGGGATTATTTTGGTGTAAATGATATTAGGTTGTTTATCATTCAAAGGGTTACTGTCTATTTGCTTTTTGCTTTTATCATCCATATTCATAGCCCTAAAAACAAAAACGAGAAACGCTAGGTTTCCCGTTCAAAAAGGCGACGACCGGATTCGAACCGGTGAATGGAGCTTTTGCAGAGCTCTGCCTTACCACTTGGCCACGTCGCCATATGTATAGCATTATAGCCAGCCCCCCCCACTATAGCAAGGGTTGTTCATGGCGTTAAGAAACTATTAAGTTTTGATCTCAATCAGCGATTTCGACGACATCAGAAAACAAAGCATTCAGCAGGTAGGTCTTACACTTTTACGCCTTCAATTATTACTAATTTTACTTTCCGAACACTCCTATCTACATAGCCACTTTAAGAAGTTACCATATAGTGCTATAGCGCGTTCTTAAGTTTTGCTATATTTTTGTTACAGATAATAGTGTCATCATGCACCGAAAATTAACGGGAGCGTTTATTGTGAAACAATTATTCGTACTTATCTTAACACTGTTTATAATCATCGGTTTATCACCAGATCACCCTATCCAAGCACAAGATGGGCAGGATTTACCCACTGAACTCTATATTCTGCTTAATACAGGTGAAATTCAACAAATTGGATTAGGAACAGCAGGCATCCGAACTGTTTCTCCACCTGATCTTTTTATCCTTGATTTTACAGTTGCGCCAGATAATGTCACCTTAACCTATCGCACCGAAGAGGGCATATTCTTACAAAATATGTTTGCTGAAAGTGCCGAGCCAACACAATTAGATGGTGTTGATGCTGATATCCCACCTTTACGTGGTCGTGGGCAAACAATGGCATGGTCACCGCTTGGGGATGCTCTGGCATACACAACAGCATTCGGCGCACGCATATATTTTGATGTCGATGAAACGCCAACTTACGCCAATATCCCAATCAGTTCTGTTTTAGACCTTGTCTGGTCACAGGATGGTACATATTTAGCCGCAGAAGCTGAAAATAACGTGTGGTGGATTTACCGGCGCAATGGCACACAAATGGATTTAGCGAGTGCCTTACCATCATCAATCGGTTTCGCATGGGCAGATGATTCGCGCTTGATTTTTGCCCCACTTGATGGCGGATTATTTCTCATGGATTTAGGTAATGCTAATCAACAATCCCAGCTAGCAGACACAAGTAATCTGTATCGCCTGCCCTATGTTCGTGATGATGGCACGGTTACAGTGTTTACTAAATCCCCTGATCTACAAGATGTTGCAGAAAGTCAATATTTCTATCAGCGTTTAGAACTTATCAACAACACAGCAAATATTATGAGTACGGGACAACAATTAGTCGATATTTCTGGCGTTAAATGGGCACCTCAAGGTGATTTCCTAATATTTTTTCAGAACGGAAGTGTCGGTATCGTATTCCCTGAATTCGGCGCACGCTTTGAAATCCCAGTTGAGGATAGTGTTGCTTTTGCATGGGGTGTCCCGCGCCCACCTACAGCTACCGGATTTACAATGACATATGGTGGCTACTTCCTTTCGCCTGATGGATTAGGTATTCAGCAAGTATGGCAATTACCGCGTAACGGATTACCAGCAATACAGTTAACCGTTAGCGGAACTGATGTGATAGCCTATGGCGTTAATAATACAGGCGGCGTTATTGCTTATACTGATGGTGACCTGCTATTCCGCATTACCGTTGATGCCAATGGGAATCCATCTGAACCACAAGAATGGGCAGAAATTGATGATGCGATTCACGATTTCGTTTTTAGCCCAGATGACCAAACCTTGATTTATGCTAGTCCATCCGATGGGATTGTGAGTCTATCTATTGATAGTATTGAGCCTTCTGTCTTGATACCCAATGGAGATGACACAATTTATGTAAATCCACAATTTGCGCGAAACATCAATGCACTCATGGTCACTAAAATAACTGATAATGCGCGTGAACTTTTTATGTATGATTTTGGTTCAAATGACTTATTATTCTTGGGCACATATGAGATTGGTGAGTGGTTAACAGATGGTAGAGTAGTTGTTTACAGTGATGTAGAACTATCAGCAGAATTAGATTCCTTTTATGAAGTATCCGTGATTGATCCAAATTCGCTTGCATCTGATATTTTAACGCCCCTACGTATCGCAGGTTTATATGTGATAGATACCCAAGAAGTTGAAACTGATATCATCCGCGTATTATTGAGCAACAATAATGCCTTTGTGCGCAATCCACTTAATTTAGTAGAGGTGACAATTTCAGCGGGTGAACCTAATGATATTACAGCCCTTC
>WURV02185413.1:0-178715 GCA_011762755.2 Epimenia babai | reverse complement strand
GTGGTTGCTGCAGAAAGCACAGGCGGAGATCACGACGGCATGCCATGAGGCAGGTGCCCAGTGTGAATTTTTCCACGGTCGTGGTGGCACGATCAGTCGTGGTGCCGGTCCCGTCCAGTGGTTCCTCCGATCCCTCCCTGAGGGGAGTGTTTCCGGCGCTGTGCGTGTGACGGAGCAAGGGGAAGTTATTCCACGTAAGTATGCTCATCATGCGAATGCCGCTTACAATTTGGAGCTACTTCTTGCAGGTGTGACTGGGGTAAGCACGGCTAACAAAAACAAGCAGGGGGCATCCCATCTGGGAGATCCCCGTTATCAGGAAATGATGCACTGGCTTGGTGTGGAAAGTCGTCAAGCATATCGTGGTTTGTTAGAAAAAGATGGTTTCATTGAGTTCTATCGTCAGGCGACTCCAATCGATGCACTCGAGCACGGATGTTTTGGCTCCCGTCCATCACGTCGTACAGGCACAGCTTCACTTGATGACCTGCGTGCTATTCCATGGGTATTCAGCTGGACTCAAACCCGTTACTATATGCCGGGTTGGTATGGCGTTGGCTCTGCCCTTGAAAAACTGCGTGATGAAAAACCGGATGATTTCAAAGCATTATCGACCTTTATTCATGAAGAACCATTCTTACGTTACCTGCTGACCAATGTGGAAACCAATCTGGTGAGCGCCGATCTTGACCTGATGGAGGCCTATGCCGGTCTGGTCAAAGACGAGGAGCTTCGTGCTCAATTCCAAGGTATGATTGTTCCTGAATTTAAACGGACGGGTGAAATGATTGATACCATTTTTGGTTCCTCCTTTGCTGAGCGTCGTCCCCGTATGATGCGCACGTTGGAAATGCGCGAGCGTCCATTACGTTTGCTTCATCACCAGCAAGTGGCTTTGCTTGCCGAGTGGAGGGCTGCTCAGGAAAAAGGGGATTCCCAGGCGACCGATGAACTTCTCAATGCGCTCCAGTTCTCTGTAAATGCCATTGCCAGTGGGCTTCGCACCACGGGTTAATAATAAAAAAATGATTTGAATGGAAGTAGCCGGGATGACGTCCCATAGGGGAACAACGTCATTCCAGCCCATGAGACATCCCATTATTCTTTTCGTATCAGGTGCCTTTGTCCTGACTTTTTCCGCATGTGACCGGTCCCAAGAACTGGAAGCACAGCGTAAACAAAAAGCTGAACAACAAGCCGAGCAGGAAGCGCATGCCGCATTGGTGGCGAAGCAGGAGCAGCTGATTCTGGAACTCAAATCCAGAGAGAAAAAACTTCAGCAGGAAGTTGATAAGCAGAGTCGGGAAGTGCTTGCCCAGACCAGTGAGATCAAGCGCATTGCCCGTGATCAGGAGGAGTTTAAGCGAAGTGTGGAGCTGGCTCGTGCTGAGCAAGAAAAGGCGCATGCGACCGCACTACAAGAGGCTCATGCTGTGATTGCAGATGAAGCGGCTAAACGTAAACTTAAGCAGGAAGAAGAAGCTCGTTTGGCTCGACTGAGAGCTGCAGCATTGGAGCGTGCGGCGGAAGAGGAAGCAGCACGTTGTGCCGAAGAACAACGCCAACGTGAAATCCGTGAACTCCGGGCAAGATTGGCCCGTGAAGAATGTGAGCGCATTGAGAGGGAAAGAGCTTGGCGGGCTGAACAGCGGCGTATCAGGGAATACCGCAAGCAACAGGAAAGGGAGGCCCGGAGAAGAAAGCAGCTTGAAGAGGAACGTTGTGCACGTCTGGAGCAAGAACGTTTGGAAAAAATCCGGCTTCAAAAAGAACGGGAGAAAAGGGCACGTGAATGTGAGCTCCGGGAAATCGCAGAGCGCAAAAAAGCTGCTGAAGAAAAAGCTAAGGCAGACCGAATCAAGGTCCAACGTGAAAAGATGTTAGCTGAGCAGAAAAAAGCCGAACAGCTGAAGCGGAAGCAAGAAAGGGAAGCCCGTTTGGAGCAGATACGCAAGCAGCGTGAGGAGGAACGTGCCAAAGCCATTCAAAAGCAGAAGGAGCTCGCATTACGTGAAGCTCGTAAAAAAGCCCAGATGGAGCGTGAACGGATAGCTCGCGAAAAAAGAGAGAGGGAACAGCGGGCAGAGCGTGATAAGAAACCGCCAGTAAAGCCAGAGAAACGTGTGCCAAAGGTGCCAGCACAAACGGCATCCAAAATGAAGGCAAAGCTGGAGGAAATGAAAAACAGGATGAGGGCTCTCAGGGAGCAGGAGGCTCGCAAACAAGCTCAGGCTGAGCGTGAGCGTATTGCCCTTGAAAAGAAACAGCGTGAGGCGTGAGGAGCGAGCCGAGAAAGCACGGCGTGAAGCCGAACGTCAAAGAGCCGAAGCGGAAAGACGCAGGAAAGCTGAAGAGGAACGCAAACGTGCCCAAGAGATGCAGCGCAAAAAGGCCGAGGAACAAGCCCGCAAGCAACGTGAAGAGCAGGAACGCAAACAACGTGAGGCAAAACGTGCTCAGGCTGAAAGGGAGAAAAAAGAAAAAGAGGCTCGCCGAAAAGCCCAGGCTGCCCGTGAAAAGAAAGAACGGGAAGAACGTGCCGAAAAAGCTCGCCGCGAAGCAGAACGTAAAAGAGCCGAAGCCGAAAGACGTAGAAAAGCTGAACAAGAACGCAAGCGTGCCGAAGAGGCACGACGGAAAAAGGCCGAAGAAGAAGCCCGGAAAAAGCGGGAAGAGCAGGCTCGTAAAGAACGCGAACGTGCCCGGAAGCAAGAGGAACAACGTAAGAAAGCTGAAGAAGCCCGCAAGGAACAAGAAAAGGCCACAAGGAACGAGAAAAAGAAATAGCACATACAAGTCGGTTTAGACTTGATATTGGTTGTATAGGTTACTTTGAATTTGAGCAAAAATTGTTATTCTAAATATGAAATAACAGGTCAGCTTTAGCAGTTTTAACTCTTACATAGAAGATGATGGAAATCGATCTGCAGGAAATCCTGGAATATGTCCAAGAGCACATTCCAATCACTGTGCATTTGGGGGTAACGATTGAGAGCTATGATGGTGTGTCCCTTCGTATTGGAGCGCCGCTAGCTGAAAATCTGAATCACCGGAATTCGGTCTTTGGGGGAAGTCTTTCTTCTGTTGCCATTCTATCAGGTTGGGCATTGCTGTTTGTTAAGCTTAGGGAAGAGGGAATCAGGAGTCGGCTGGTTATCCAGAAGACGGAGTTTGATTTTAGTGATCCGGTGACCGCAGATTTTGATGCTGTGAGCGTGCTTCCATCGGTGGAGCAGTATGAGCGTTTTATCAAGATGCTTAGGAGAAGAGGAAGGGCACGTTTGGTGATTCCTGCGGAAGTGACTTGTGAGGGGAAGATGTGTGGCACTCATCAAGGAACATTTGTTGCAGTGTTGCTGGGAGATGAAGGGGATGGATGAGATCATGATGGAAATCTTCTATCAAGAGAGTGAGCTGATTTGTCTAATGCTAAGGTTCTGTTAGTTATTTGTTTGTGCTGGGATTCCAGTATTGTTAGCGGGTTTTTGTGATACTGTTTCCCGTGGTTGCAAGAGTTGCAGCTGAGAAGTCAAGGAGGGTTAAACGTCCGTTTGAAAATGTAGTTGATAGATGAGGGTGTTGTTGGCTGAATGCAGGCAACGAGAGTTGTGTGTGTGATGCGCTACCATTGGTATGATAGATGTCCAAATAGACAAGTCACACAGGCGAAAGTAATCTCCTCAAGTGGTGATAACATGGCTTGCCTGGATAGGGTGGATTAAGGCAAGAGGTTGGGATGATTCAGCGTCTGACGCGGAAGTTTTTGTAGGCCATGATGCCGTCTGCGATGGCGCGGGCACAGTTGTTTTGGTACGATGCGCTTTGGCAGCGCTTGCGTTCGGTGTAGTTGGAAATATATCCACATTCCACGAGAACAGCAGGGCAGCGTGTTTTATTGAGCACTGCGAAGTCTTTGCGTTGGCGGGTGTCACGATTGCGAATTTTTAGCCGACTGAGTAACCGCAGGTGAATATGTGCGGCGAGCCGTTTGCCTTGTTCACCGTAATAGTATGTTTCCACACCATGGTATCGGGTACTGGTGTGGGCATTGAAGTGGATGCTGACGAAGATGGCATTGCTGTAACGGTTGGCAATGGCAGCACGACCACTCAGGGAGATAAAGTGGTCACTGCGGCGGGTCATTGTGACGGGCATGCCACGGTCCTTAAGAAGGCGTTCAACTTTTTTGGCCACACTTAGTGCGAGGTCCTTCTCATACACACGACCACGGTGCGCGCCTTTGTCTTTGCCCCCGTGTCCGGCATCAATGATGACGCGGGATACTTTGCGCGCATGAGCGGCGGTGGAGCTGAGCCCAATGGCCATTATGATGGCAAGCAAGAGCCTCAATCCCTGTCCAAGGTGGCGTTGGGAAACAGAATGCGTGTGGTGAGGTGCAGATGTTGGAGAGGTGGGCAAAATGGAAGGGTAAGCTTAAAGCGAAACAATAACCCTGTATCCCGTGAAGTCAATTTGTAAGCTTGCCAACCAATGATCAGGATCTTCTGCAATCCGTGTGGCAGGCATAAGGTGGATCTATTCGTCTTTCCCTGGGCCATCGACAGCTTGCTCGAAGTCTTTACGCCACTGCTTGGACAATAGTGGGCGTATCAAGCCGTAAATGAGGTAGAGGGAGAAAATGGCGGTAGGAGTGTACCACCGGGTTTCCTCATTGAGTAAGAGGACGATAATGAGGGCGCCAACGAGGATTCCCCAGAGTGTGCCCCGTGTTTGGAAGTCGATCTTCTTGAAGCTTGGGTAACGTATATTACTGATCATCAGGCCGGATAGAACCAGCATGACGCCGGCGAGTACCCAGTTCCAGTATCCAAGGTCATCACCGCGGTCGTTTTTGCTGAAGAAAATCAGTAGGAAAGTGACCGAGGCAATGAAGCCTGCTGCCATGGGGATGGGGATACCCCGGAAGTCACTGGATGCTCCTTTGGGTTTGGGCATGTTGGCGAGGCAGTTGAAGCGTGCCAGCCTCATGGCGCCACACAGCAGGTAGATGAATGCGATGGCCCAGCCAATTTTGCTGGGAAGGTTAAACAGCACGGCTTTGGAAACGAGCAAGGCGGGTGCCATGCCGAAGGAGACAACATCGGCGAGGGAGTCAAATTCTTGTCCAAAAGGGGATTCCTTACCCCCCATGCGAGCAAGGCGCCCGTCCAGCAGATCAAACAGGCAGGAGGCAAAAATCAACAGGATGGCTTTTTCGTAGAACGGGTAGGCGTCCACGAATTCTGCTTCCTTCATGCCGTTGAAAATGGTGAGCACGGCAAAAAATCCGCAACAGAGGTTGCCTGCTGTCATGAGGTTCGGCAGGAGATAGATCCGGGGTTCGGAGTGACTGCTCATTGATTGAATAAGGAAGAAAGAATTAAGGGGACAAAAGGGAGGTTACCTGCGGCTGCCGCGGAACTTGTTACGGGGGTCGCGTTCATCCTTCGTGGATTTATCACGGTAACGGAGGATGCCGTAGCGTTTAAGGTTACGTATGAACTCCTTGGCGTTGGAACCTGTTTCTTCGTCGTATGCAAGGGTTCCAACCAGACCATTTTTATTTTGTAAGGCTGCCATGGTTTCCTCGGCCTTGTTGGCGGCACGGCTAATGTTGCGCACGGCTTGAGGCACTTCTTTGAGGGCTGGTTTGATGCCTTTGATTTCTTCGCGAGCGTCTGCAATGAGATCTTGAGCGCCGTCGGCGGCTTTTTTGATGCTGGCCATTGTTGCCCGTGCATCAGCGACAGCCGGTTTGAGTTCTTTGGAGGCACCTTTGATTTCACGGCTGCTTTCCTCAAAGTTGGCGATGGCTTTGTTAAAGTTCTCGAGGTTTTCTTTGGAAAGGAACTCATTGTTTACCTTGCCCATGGTGACGTCTACGCTGTCACCAATGCGTTTGATTGAGTCGAGTGCTTCGTCGATTTTGGTGAAGGTTTTTTTGGCGTCTTTAATGAGCTGGCTGGCATCACGGGCAATGCTTTCCGCATCTGATTTGATGGCGTCAAAACCACCTGCACCCACACCCATAATGATGTCACCTGATTCGTAAAATTCCCCTGTTTCTTTGTCTGGCGGGGTGATGTCGATAAACTTGTCGCCCAGCAGTCCGGAGGAGCCGATTTTGAAAGTGGAGTCACGTGGGATTTTGACATCATTGCGGATGCGCATTTCCATTTTTACGGTGCTGGTGGCACCACCGGAGAGGACTAATTCGGGTTTGGTGGCAACGCGGCCTATTTTTGCCCCGCGCATACGGACTTCGCTGTTTTTGATGATCCCGGCAGTATCCGGGAATTCGATATAGAGAGGGTAGTGACCTTTGAAGCGGTCGCCAAAGCGACCAAATTCGACAATTAATACGCCAAGTAACAGGAGACCGATCAGGACGAAGAGTCCCGCGGTGCGTTCGCGTCCTTTTTCCCGTGCGGGCATGTGGGTAGTGTCCCCCGGATAAGGGGTGAATTCAAGCTGCAATCGCGGGTGTATGGCATCAGACGTGTTGTGAGTCTGTGGGCCATTCGGTGCCTTCTCCGTCCTGACCTGCTAGGAACTGGGTAATTACGGGGTCTGTGCTTGCTTTCATCTGATCGGCATTTCCCTGCCAGTAGATTTG
Source organism: Epimenia babai (assembly GCA_011762755.2). Lineage (NCBI taxonomy): Eukaryota > Metazoa > Mollusca > Solenogastres > Cavibelonia > Epimeniidae > Epimenia > Epimenia babai. The sequence continues at coordinate 172,099 of WURV02185413.1, read as the reverse complement.
TCCGTCTTTCATGAAAACGATCCGGTCAGCGATCCGGAAAACGCTGCGTAGCTCGTGAGTAATGACGATATTGGTGATGCCGTGGTCGTGCTGTAGGCACTTGATGAGTTTGTCGATGGTATCTGCTGTGACAGGGTCAAGGCCAGCGTGCGGCTCATCGTAGCAAACACAGTCAGGGTGATCGATGATTGCACGTGCCAGTGCCACGCGTTTCTTCATCCCTCCGGAGAGGTCGGAGGGCATTTTTTCCTCCTGTCCGGGGAGGCGAACGATTTCGAGTACTTCGTGGATGCGTTTTTCAAGTTCTGATTCATCAGTGATACCCCGTTCAACGAGGGGGAAGGCGACGTTTTGTGCCACGTTCATGGAGTCGAAAAGAGCGCCATTCTGGAACATCATGCCCAGTTTTTTACGAATGGGTTCAAGGGAGCGCTCGGACATGCCTGCTATTTCCTTGCCGTCGATTTGGACACTGCCTTTTTGAAGTTGGAGCAATCCTAACATGTGCTTGACGAGAACGCTCTTGCCTCCGCCTGAGGTTCCTAACAGACATAGTGTTTCACCCCGGTGAACATCCAGGTCTACACCCCGGAGTACGTGGGCTTCCCCAAATTGCTGATGAAGACCGCGGATGCGGATCAGTGGTTCATCAGTGGGGCTGGTTGCGTTGTCATTCACAGGTCAAGCTATAGCATTGGGTCATGGTGAGCGCAACGCATTGAATCCGCAGAAAATCTTGGAGCGTTCGGGGGGGCGTTCGGGAACAAGGTCTGTGGTATCAAGAAATTCGCGGCATGTTTGATGGAATGTTTTCTGGCAGGTAACACGGCGGATCCGGTGCTCGAATGCGTCATCAAGTCCTTGGGCAATATAGACCAGGTATTTTTTCATCCGGTGAACATGTTTGGTTTCATCAAAGTTGTGCGTATGTGTGGCGACTTCCTGATAGAGCAGGGTGATGTATTCGAGTAAGTCGGCACGTGTGACAGGAGCGACGGTTTGATTTGAGAATGCCGCCCGTAGCTGGTTGAAAATCCATGGGTTGCGGATGGCGCCTCTGCCCATCATCAAACCGTCGGCGTGTGTTTTTTTGATGAGTCCTATTCCAGTTTCCCTATCTACGACATTGCCGTTGGCGATAACGGGGCAGTGCATTGTTTCTACGGCTTGGCGGATACAATCCGTATGGATGGGGGTTTGATAACGCTCTCTAACAGTTCTTCCGTGAATGGTGAGGGTATCGATAGCGTAGCGATGGAAAATATCCAGCAGGGTACCGAACTCTTCGTGGGAATCGTAGCCTACACGGGTTTTGACGGTGAATTTTCCCGGGATGGCATCACGTAGACTTGCAATGATGTGCGCCATTTTATCTGGGTTGCGTAATAGTCCACCACCAGCCTCTTTGCGGCATACAACAGGAGCCGGGCATCCCAGGTTGAGGTCGATGCCTGCTACTGGGAATTCAAGGAGTTCACGAGCTACTCTGACCAATGCATCAATATCTTGTCCAATGAGTTGGGCGAAGACAGGACGCCCTGTGTTGTTTTCTGTGATGCTACGTAGGATTTTCTTTTCCAGTGTGTAATCGGCATGTACGCGGAAATACTCGGTGACATAGTAATCCGGTCCGCCAAATTGCTGCATGACCCGCATGAATGCGAGATCCGTAACATCTTGCATGGGGGCTAGCACCAGAGTGGGGGAGTCGACCATTGGGGATTATGTTAGATGGATTCAGTGGATTTGTTTTTTTCCTCAAGGAGACGTTCTTGGGTGATTCCCAGGTATCCTTCGTCGATGTCAAAGCCTGTGTAGGACGTGATGCCGGAGCGTACAGCTGCTACGGCAGATGTGCCAATGCCGTTGAATGGGTCCAGCAGGCGAGTTTGCTCGGCCTTGCCGTGAATGCGGATACATTGTTCGACTAATCCTACGGGGAATGTGGCGGGGTGGGGACGTTCCTTGTCGCGGCTTTGGATGGTGTCGTAGGGGATGAACCAGGTATTGCCCCGACAGCGCTTGTCTTCCCCGCCAGTATGCCCCCAGCGTTTGATGTTGGATTTGTGGACGTAAGGAACGCCTGCATTGCGGCGGTCGAGGGGGACGTTTCCATCCTTGGTGAGGTGGAAGATATATTCGTGACAATCGTTGACGTAGCGTTGGCTGTTGACGGGTTTGAAATGGCCTGCGCTCACGGTCTCTCCTTGGCGGGTTTCTACAGATATGGATTTGATCCAGTGAAAGGTGTTTTGGAGTATAAAAAGAGGGTCATTGCCGTCTGTAAGTGCAAGGACAAGCTGGTGTGGCAGTAGGGGGTTACTTGGAGCGGCACCGACGTTAAGAAAAAATGAGGCTTGGTCGGACATCACGCGCTTGATTTCCTGAGCCCATTCCTCGCACCATGTGATGAATGCTGGGCGTTGGGCTGTGTCTTCGTAAGTGGCGTAGTTGATTCCCAGGTTATATGGTGGGGATGTGACAACCAGATCGATGGATCCTTTTTCCAGCTTGCGCATCCCATGGAGGCAATCGCCATGATGCAGATGGATGTGCGTATTGACCGTCTTCGCCATGGCGTAGGATGGACACGACCGGGTAAGCTTGGAAAGCAGAGAAGTCCGTTTTATCAGCGTTTATACGGTCGTTTAAAATAATGGTTGACCGTGCACGAGTGTGACGCTTATCTTGAAAACCTGTGGAAACAAGAGAGCAAATTTTGGATGCGGCGTGGAACCTTTTCGCTGAGCGTGGTTTTGAGGATGTTTCTGTACGAGATGTGACCACTGCGGCAGGGGTGAATCTTGCGAGTGTCAGCTATCATTTTGGTGGTAAAGAGGGATTGATTCAGGAAACTGTGAAACGCTGCATGAACCCGATTAACCAGTACCGGATCAGGCTGTTGCATGAAGCGATTGAGCAATATGGCTCTATGGAAAAGATTCCCCTTGAGCGTGTGATGCAGTGTTTTATGCGCCCGGTGGTCTTGCCTGAGGAGTGTGGTGTGCGTGCAGGGTTAATGTTGAGATTGGTTGCCCGCTATTTGATCGAAAGTGACTACACGATTCCATCGGTCAGCCGTAATCTGTACACCGAAGTATTTCAGGTATTTGCCAAGGCATTCCTTGTCCACTATCCCCATCTTTCTCCGATCCAAGTGGTGAAGCATATCGTTTTTGCTTCTGGAACGGTCATTTATTACCATGGATTAGGTAAGGTTGCTTTGCAATTGAGTACAGGGAGCCAAGGTGATGTCGGTGAAATTGATCGGGAAGAGATGCTGGCTGATATCGTAACGTTCGCTATCAATGGGTTTGGCGGAAAAAAGCCTGAGTAGTGTTGTCCGTGATACCTGAGTCAGACAAGGAGGCATGGAAGCACCATGTGGATTCTCCCGAAGGGATGGTTGCTTTGGGGGAGGAGGTTGCACAAAGCTTGAAGAGTGGGGCTGTGCTTGCTTTGCGTGGTGGGCTTGGTGCAGGGAAGACGCACTTTACCAAGGGCGTGGTTGCGGGCTTAGGCTGCAATGCACAAGTGACCAGCCCAACATTCACTTTGGCGCATGAGTATGCTGGTGGAAAGCTGCCAGTGTTCCACTTCGACTTTTACCGGATGGAGTCTGAAGACGAGGTGTTGCGCATCGGCTGGGACGAATATTTGGCTGAGGACGGGGTTATTGTGGTTGAGTGGCCGGATAAATTCCCAGGACTTATTCCAGCGGATGCCCTTTGGCTTGATTTCCAAGTGCAGGGAAATGCACGTGTGGTGAAGGCTGTTTAGCTGGTTGGCTTGGAGTAGCTTGTGTCCCTCAGTGATGGACTTGCCCAGGCAATACCCAGGAGAATCGAAAATATGACAGCGAGTGATTCGATTTGGAAGGGGAAGTCCACGGTGGCGTGGATGAGAAAAGTGAACATGGCAATGAGGCATCCACGCATATAAAGAATGTCTCTCTTTTCGTGACCACGCTTATGGCACAGGACCTCTTTAGCTAGCATGAGAAATGCGCCACCAATCATAATCGCAAAAAGCGATGCTCCTAACCACCCCCATTCAAACAACGTTTGGATATAGTCGTTGTGGGTGTAGACGTAAACACCATGAGTAGAAGCTTCGGTTGATTTGTTGATGACAGGAAATAGTGGGAAGAATGAGCCCGGGCCGTGCCCCAGTGCTCCCCAGTTCCAGTTAGGATCCCCGAAGCTGTTGATGATGATGTCATTGATGTCATTGCGAGTAGTGAGGGTGTTATAATTCTTTTCATGGGCTTCACCCCATCGTTTGATGACAGTTCCCGAGAAACTTAGTATGGCCATAATGGATGCGAGGATAAGGGCCGTGGCGACAATGTTTCTTTCCATCTTGCGATTACCCGGGAAATGTTCTGTTGAGCGGTGAAATGCTGATAGGATGGTGCGATGGTTCATGATGGCCCAAAGCAATAGTGTTATAATTCCTAGAACAGAACCAGCTTTGGAACCTGCTGAAGCTATACCTGATATCAGGATGGAAATGCCTACAATACGTGCGATACTTGTTACGATGAGGGTTGTTGGAGAGGCGTTTTTCCTTGATTTGCTAACTGGTTTGAGGAGCAGGGCAAGGCCTGCAGCGAGAGAGACGTTGAGAAGGCATGATGCGATGCCGGGGCTCCTGTAAGTCCCAAAAAACAGACCATAGTTGGATTTCAGGGCATCGCTCCAGTAAATAGATTCTGCACCAGTCCATCTTTGTGCGAGCCCTAGTGTTGAAACGGCTACACCCGTCCAAAACAGGGTATTTAAAAGTGTTCGAATAGCGCGCCCACCTTTGGTGATAATGGCACAGCGGGTAGCCCAAACCACCAGTAGACAGACTAGAATGTAGCTTAGCTTATCCCAAGTTTCTGCCCGGTCAGCTGATCCTGGCATGGCGGGGAAGGGTTGGTATTCCAAGGGTTTGATGGACCATGAGAGGGGGTAACCTGATACAGCTATTTCGTATGAAAAGGTTCCCCAAGCGTTGTACCACATCCAGATACCCTGAATGCCAAGTAAAACAATAATGCCTGTAAGCAGGTATCCACGCCAGTGGCGTATGGCTCTCTTGGGACCCGATAGTGTCAGAATGCATGAGGCAACACCTGCGGTGATGATGAGTGGCCACCTCCAGTCTTGATAGTAAGAACCAGCCCAAAGTGGCCCGATAATGACGCTTACTAGCAGCAATATGAAGCCGGTGGTATGAACGCGTTTTCTAATGGTAGTGGATGAGGCCATTTTTCAGGTGGAAAATCACTTGGAATTACAAAAAGTCTAATAAATAACAGGCATTAAGTAGATTGGCCGAATGAACAGTTGGTAACGGAATGTACCTGAACTCATTGATGGATTCTCGTTAGAATGCAAGCAAGGAAAACGAGTTTATCTTTCTTGTGTGAAGATAATGACAGATGAGAGGTTAAAAGAAGAATTGACGACTACCCGGTAAACCGTTAAGAAGTCTGCGCGAATCAAGCGTGCAGTGTGTGTGCTGCTTTGCGGCGGGCGTATTATCGTCGGCAGCATCACCACATTTCACTAGGAGTCGCTACTTGGGTGCCCTAGCCTAAATAGGGTGGCCATGCCAATATGACTAACCATTCCATTGCGATCCATCCTATCCTTTATTTACCATGAATAACACCCTTGTTTTTCCTAGGCTACTACTGGCAGCGTTAGCTTTGCCTGTTCCTGCTAGCCTGATGGCGCAGGGCACTGATGTGCACCCACGCGGTTTGTTTGAGACTCCTCAGGAGGGTATCAATGCACCTGTTGCAAAGACATCTTCAGATGCTGAGACTCTCAGAGACAAAACCCACCTTTCTCTTTCGGTTGGTGCGCGTTATGATGACAACATTTTCCATACCAGCACGAATGAAGAGAGCGATGTCATCTTTACCATTGCTCCTACGTTGCGCTTTAGCACTGCTGAGCCTGGTGCTGCTGAGAATACTTTCCAGTTTACCTATACTCCAAGTGCTGCGATTTATGCGGATAACTCAGATCGCAACTCGATTAACCATCATGCTAGGTTGGCTTTCACCAAGGAAATGCCCAAAACCCAGATCCGATTCTCTTTGGCCTATACCAAAAGCACAGGTAGTGACCGTTTTGTCAGTGGGCTGATTGATCGTGAAACTTTGAGAGCAGGGCTTGATATTTCCCATATTCTTACTGGTAAAACACGACTGGATTTTGATGCCTACTACAACATCGATGGATTCGATACAGGAACACTTTTTGATGATAAAACTTACGGGGTGAATCTTGCTTTGCTTTATCAGCTTACGGGTAAGTTAGCGATTGGTCCACAAGTCGGTTACGGGATGTCCGAACTTGACGGTGGTAGCCGTGACCACGATTTTTACTCTGCATCCATCAAGTTTGAGTATGAAGTTACAGGAAAAACTCACCTAACAGGAAACATTGGCCACAGCTCCAGAAGCTTCTCCGGTTCTGGTGCTTCAGGTGATTTTACAACCATGACATGGCAGATTGGGGCCAGTCATGCACTTAGTAGTAAGACAAATATCCGTGCCTCTATTTACCGTAGTGCCAAGGCATCATACAATTTTGCGGATTCAGGTTATGTGGCAACGGGTGTCTCGCTCAGTGCTACACATACAGTTTCTCCACGACTGACATGTTACACCACATTGGTATTTGAGAATGACGACTACTTTAGAGCGAGCCCAGCAGGTGTGAATCTGGATAATGACTACTACTCCATCACCGTGGGAGGTCGTTACCGTTATTCAAGTGATTTTACCGTTGGAGCTAATCTCAGCTACCGTGAAAACAGTGCCAGCGCCGGTTTAAATGATTTTGATAGTTTCTCTTTCGGAATCAATGGAAACTACGTATTCTGGTAGTTTGACAGATTATAGCTTGAACCCACAGGTATTACTAAGTATTTATATAGAAGCAATTATTTCAAATCCCTGATTAATTATGAACACACACATTTTATCACTCAAAGCTCATTTTGGTGCCTTTTTTGCTCTGATGGCATGTCTTTTGGTAGCACCACAGTTACAAGCGGCTCCTCCAGCTGCTATCCATAGTGCCAATGCACCTGCGACAGTCTATATTACAGTTCCCGCAAGTGGTGCACCTGCGACATTTATGGTTGGGAGCAAGAAGACGACGGTTGCTGCAGGCAGCACAGTTGTCCTTTCTAAGGGTGCAAAGAATATCAACCTCCCGAAAGGAACGGTTGTTTCAGCTTCAATTCCTTGCGAGCACTGCCTGAAGGGACTCAAGCTTCACTATACAGTTAAAAAGGATATTGCACTGGCTGGCTTCAATCCCCAGTCGTTTGCTTCTAATAAAAAACACATTAAATCCGGGCTGCCAGCAGGCCAGATTCAATTACCAGATTACCTTACTAGCCACCAATGTGTTTGCAAACACCGTGGTAATGGCGAAATCAGTCTTCCATCACCAACAATTGCAAACCTTATCAAAGCGGTTTTGAGTGCTAGCGGAACGACGGTGAATCCATTTAATGTGCTCGGTGAAGGGGTCACAGACGGTAATTAAACCCCTCTATTTGGATTATAAGAGATATCAAATACTGCCGCAATCATATGTTGACTGCGTCCGGGTTGTCTGGAACAAGTCCGCCGCAAAGCATCATGAAACATCTCAACGCGCGTTTAGTACTGTCTTTTGTTCTGCTTCTTTTTGTCACAGCATCTCATGCTGATGATGAGAAAAAAGCAGAGGAATATAGGCTTCAGCAGACAGATGTAATACGCATGTCCATTTATCAGGAAGATGACATGCAGACAGAGGCGTTGATTGGGAAGTCAGGGACTGTTTCGTTTCCGCTTATCGGTGCTGTAACTGTTAAAGGCCTCACTGTTTCCGAAGTTGAGAAGAAGCTGAAAGAACTTTATGAGAAAGACTACCTGGTGAATGCCAAGGTAAACGTCATTGTTGTCAGTTATGCTAAGAAGTGGGTTACTGTTTCAGGAGCTGTAGAGAATCCTGGTAATATTCCTTATCCAGAAGAGGGAACTATTAATCTGGCGTCGGCAGTGGCTATGGCGGGAGGTGTGATGCAGGATGGAAACAGCCGCAGTATCACCGTTGCACGTAAAAAAGGTGGCTCCAAGAAATACTCGCTGAGTAGTAGCGGCAAAGTGACCCTCTATCCCGGTGATACAGTTGTTGTGGCGCGTTTGCCTGTTCAAAGGGAGGCAGTGGTCCGGACAGCTACGGTTTCGGGTGAGGTTAGGAATCCTGGTAACATCAAGTTACCCCGTGGAGGTAAAGTGGATATTCTCACAGCCATTGCCCAGGCAGGTGGGTTTAGCAAGATAGCTAACCAGAAGACTGTCATTCTTCAGAGAAAGACAAGCTCCGGTCATCGTGCTGCAGAGATCAATATTCGCGATATTCGCAATGGAAAAGCTAAAATGGTGTTCCTTTATGAGGGAGACATTCTTGTCGTGAAAGAAAGCCGTTTTTAAACTGTTTGATATGCCTGAATTTCTGGATTTGTTATTGATTGATTAACTATTTTTATATCCACATATGGTGTGGATATTGCTATCTAAAGTATGAATGACTTCGCAGACGACCTAGAAGATTTGGAAGAAGATAATACTGCTAAGCCAATCCAAGTGGCGGGCCGTATTAGAATGGCATTTACGCGTTGGTGGATTATTCTGGTGTTTGCGATTCTTGGTTATGTAGTTGCGCTCTACACGCTTTCTATTGCTGAGCCAAGCCATAGAGCAACAGCTGTGCTTGAGGTGGTTACGAAAGAACGCCAATTGGTGGGTGAAGAGCTGGAGATGGATAAACTGGCAGTGGACAAGACTTTAAAAACGGTAGCGAGTAAGTTGATTGGTCCAAGCCAGCTTACAAAGGTTGTTAATAGTGCAAAAATCCAATCTATTGAGCGTGCTATCCCCCCTGTGTTTTCGTTTAAGCCAAAGTACTGGCGAACGGAAGAAGAGCTGTCTTACAAATCAGCTGCTGAAGCGGGTACTACAGATGTAGTAAAAATGATTACTAATAACGTTAAAGTGGCTCCGCGCGCAGGTACGACTCTTATTGATATCACTGTTACTCATAAAGATGAGGAATCAGCGATTGCTATCGCTGATTCCATTATGGAAGAGTACTTGAAGGCAGAGTATCAAAGAAAAACTGGAGGTAAAAGTGAAGCTTTTACCATTCTTCGTACAGAGGCGAATGGGGCTGCCCAAGATCTTGAGACTGCTCAGCGTGCGATTGAATTTTACAAGTCAGTAATGGGTACAAATGACCTACTTAAAAGGAAGCGTAGTGAAATGGTTCTTCTTAGGCAGCGTTACAAGTCAAAGCATCCCAAAATGAAGGTTGCTCAGGCTACTTATGATGACTTAGCAAAACTTTTTCGCCGTGAGATTCAGACAGTCATGAGAAATGCTAGTGAGCTGACGTTTTGGTCTCAGCATGAAGGGCAGCTTGCTGAATATGAGCAAAAATTTCAGGCAAGAGACGAGGCTGAGCGGAAGGAAGCAGAGGAGCAGTGGCTTTCATTAGTGCAAAGTGTACTTTCAGCCCGTGTAGGATTACTTCAGGGACGGATTGCTAATAAGCAGGCACTTTACGATACTCTTACGAAACGTATTACCGAAATTGATGTAGCGGAGGAAAATAATCAGGGTGAGATTAAAATTGCCGAACGTGCTTATTTAATGGGAAATACAGAAACAGATAGGTATCTTCGCTTGGCTCAAGGGCTTGGGGGAGGGGTATTGATTGGGTTTGGCATTGCTTATCTATTGGGTATGTTGGATTACAAGATTTATGACGTTCGTACTGTTGAGATGTCCACAGGCCTTCCTTGTCTAGCTGCTATTCCCGATGGTGTGGTGTTCGATTTAGAGGATGAGTGGCAAAATGTATTGGAAGCGGAACCGAATACAGCCAATGCAGAAGCAATACGCAATTTAAGAGCTTCGGTCATGCTATTGGGTAAGGTGGAACGGCACAAAACAATGCTTGTTACGAGTGCTGCGCCAGGGGAAGGTAAGACGACCGTTGCTTCTGAGCTTGCGGCTGCATTTGCCTTAAACGGACAGAAAACTGTGTTGGTTGACCTCGACCTTAGGAAACCGCGTGTTCATACCCTTTTTCCTCAGCTTGAAAATGAGGTGGGACTTTCAGATGTGCTTGCCGGTCAGATAGATCTTGCCAAAGTTGTGCAAAAAACGAGTGTTGAAGGACTACATGTCATTTGCACTGGTAGCAAAGCTCCTAACCCTTCCGAGCTTCTTCAGGAAAATGAAGTAAAAGATATTATTGAGAAGCTTTCACAGTATTATGACCGTGTTGTTATTGATACTCCTCCAGTGCTTCCAGTTAGCGATACCCGATTGCTTGTGCGCCATGTTCAGACAGTGCTTCTTGTAGTCCGCGCCCTTAAAGCCCCTGTTGGTGCTGTAATGCGTGCCAAGGAGCTTCTGGAATCTGCTCAGGCTCCGATTGCTGGTGTGATTATTAATGCTATCAAACGTAAGCATATTGGTTCCGGATATTATGGTTACCATGGGTATGGTGAATATGGTGGTTCGGGTGGCTACGGTGGCTACTATGATGATGAAAAAGAGTAGGATTGGTGGTCCTCGAATTTCGCAACGATAGTTGCAATTTTTTAAAGTGGTTTTTTCCCAGTAATGAGAAAATCGACCAATGGCGGAGGCGTAGGAAAATTAAAATTTAAAAAATGAGAATTGAGACCAATCAGGGAGGGAAATTTTTGAGTGATAGTTGCCTATTCCTTTTCTTCTGGTGCTTTGGCTATGATAAACGCACTGACCTTATAAAATTAGGGTCTTGCCTAGATCAGGAGGCTGTAAACCTTCTCTAGAATCAGGGTAGGGCAATGAAAAATCGCTATCTAAAAGTTGCGAAAATTTCAGAGGCGAAATTTGTTGCCTTGTAGACTGCTTTTCTGGAGTTGTGTTAGGCTCAAGATGACCAAACTAAGGAAAGCTAAGGGGGAGAGGTTTGTGATCCACTTGATGGAAAGCGCATGGCGGCTCAATCGTCGCCATGACAATCTCTGTTTTCTTCTCCTCAAGAACTTGAGAGAAAATTTCTTCCACTTTGAGTGGGCCATAATACAGAAGGAGGCCAATGGCAATGAGACACTTTAGATCAATGTCAAGATCGGCATCTTAGCAGCCAGAAGGAAATCTGTTTAGTATTACAGCTATCATAGTTGTTGATACGGTTGATGATAAAAAATATTTCTGCAGGAAGGCGTGGGAATAATAACCGATTAATATCAAGGAGAGCACGACTCGTTTGATAAGCTTAAGTTATAGTCTTAACGAGAGAATTCCAACTATAGGAATAAAAATAGAAGAATGAATATATTGGTAACAGGTGGGGCTGGATATATAGGTTCGCATGCAGTGCTGGCACTTTATGATGCTGGGCATAAGGTCGTAGTACTTGATAATCTTGTGTATGGGCACAGAGAAATAATTGAGCCTCTGGAGGGTGCAGAGCTGGTTGTTGGGGGCATTGCTGACAGGCTACTAGTTGAAACCTTACTCAAACAGTATGAAATAGATGCGGTGATGCATTTTGCGGCTTATGCCTATGTCGGAGAATCTGTCTCCAATCCAAGTAAGTACTATAATAATAATGTTGCAGGTAGTATTGCGCTGTTTGATGCGATGGTCGCCTGTGGTGTTAAGAGAATTATTTTTTCATCGACTTGTGCCACTTATGGAGAACCAAATCAGGTGCCGATCACAGAAGACGAACCTCAAACGCCAATTAATCCATATGGAGCGAGCAAACTCATGATTGAGCGTGTTTTAAAGGATTATGATCATGCGTACGGATTAAAGAGTGTGATTTTCCGTTATTTTAATGCAGCTGGTGCTGATCCGCATAGTAGGAGTGGGGAAAACCATGATCCTGAAACCCATCTGATTCCTCTGATACTCGATGTAGCCGTGGGTAAAAGGGAAAATATCCGTGTATTTGGTTCTGATTATGACACGCCCGATGGAACGTGTATCCGTGATTATATTCATGTCACTGATTTGGCGGCTGCCCATTTGCTGGGCATGGATTATTTGTACCGCACAGGTGAAAGCAATGTTTTCAATTTAGGCAATCAGAGCGGGGTGAGTGTGAATGAGGTCATCGATACTGCCAGAGGAGTAACCGGCAGGGAAATCCCTTGTGTTTATGCTGCGAGGAGGGAAGGAGATCCAGCCAAGTTGGTGGGATGCGCTGACAAAGCGTCACAGGAGTTAGGTTGGAAGCAGCAGTATTCGAAGGTCGAAACTATTTTGAGCCATGCATGGGACTGGCATTTGAGATTGAATCGTTGAATGCGTGCCTAAGTAGTTTTTTGCATGTGACACTGATTGCCGAATGATAAAATATCCACCAGAGTTTTTTGAGCCCAAAGTCACAAATAGCAATTTAAAAGAGAAAGCAGCTTCGGGAGTTGTTACTTTGGTGGCTTCACAAGGAATTTCCATATTGCTGACTGTAGGAGTTGGTGCAATTCTTGCACGTTTGCTCACTCCTGCGGATTTCGGGCTTTATGCGATGGTGGGCGGGTGAACAAGCTGGCAGTTTTTCTCTGTAACAACCTATCCTAGAATTGAATAAAAACGATAAAACCTCGCTTTATCCGCCTGAGTTTTTTGACCCTGAGATAGATGATAGTCGGCTTAAGAGTAAAGCTGCTTCCGGGATATTTACGATGCTGCTCTCACAGGGGTGCTCTCTTGTCTTGACGATCGGTGTTGGTGCGAATCTTACGTGGTTCGAGATGATTAATTGGTTTGCGCGGAACCTTGACAATATTGTGATTGGCAGATTTTTAGGGTCGACTGCTCTTGGATTTTATAGCAAAGCTTGCAGTTCGCTATTGATGCCGTTGAGCCGGATCAATGGCCCGTTTACTTCGACTCTTTTTCCGGTGCTTTCCCGGTTGAGTGAGCAGCCCGAGCGATACAGGAAGTTTTATTATCACGGTGCGCAGACGGTGCTTGCGATTACCTGGCCGTTGGTGGCTTTTTTGACTGTGATTGCGGATGATGTTTGGTAATGCTTCTTTTGGGAGACCAGTGGGCGCTTTGGGTTGCCAGAGGTGCTCTTAAATCTAAGATAGAGATTTTAAATGGAAGAAGATAATCTTATTAGAAAAATGCAATCTGTAGAAGGGGTAAAGCAATGGGAGCGAGTTATCCGACCCAAATCCGGATTTGTGCCAGTAGATTTCAGTGAGCTATGGATTTACCGAGAGTTATTGTTATTTTTGGTATGGAGGAATATTCTCATTCGATATAAGCAAACACTCATTGGAATATTATGGGCGGTCCTTCAGCCATTGCTGATTATGGTGGTTTTCACTGTGGTGTTCCAGAACTTGGCGGGAATGAGCAGTGGCAGCGCTCCATATGCTGTCATGACGTTTGCTGCGATATTGCCGTGGCAGTTGTTCGCGGGTGCGCTTACATCTGGCAGTAACTCTGTTGTTGCTGCCGGAAATATGGTTAACAAAATTTACTTTCCTCGGTTGTTTATCCCCCTCGCAGAGGGATTGGGGGGTATTCTGGATTTTTTAATATCTATAGCACTCCTCTTGGTGATTATGCTTTTCTACACAATCGTAGAAGGATACGACATGTTTACATGGAAGTTGCTCTATTTACCGTTCTTTTCGTTATTGGCGCTTTTTGCGGCTATCGGGGCGGCTTTGTGGTTGAGTGCGTTGAATGTGAAATACAGGGATGTTAAGTATATTGTTCCTTTCATCACTAGAGTTGGTATGTACATCAGCCCGATCGGGTTTATGTCCACTGTAGTCCCAGAGAAATGGAGGATTTTGTATAGTATGAATCCTATGGTTGGGGTGATTGATGGTTTTCGCTGGGCGATATTGGGGGACGAGTTTGAACCCTATTGGCCTGGCTTTGCTGCCAGCTTGCTTGTGGTGATTTTGATGTTCGTTACAGGGGCATATTATTTTAGGAGTGCCGAGAGAACTTTTGCTGATACGATTTAATGGGTGAGGTAGTCATTAGTGCTGAAAAAATTGCGAAGAAGTACCAACTTGGTGCTACGGTATCGTCCGATACTTTAAGGGATCATATCGCAGGGTGTTTCAATAAGCTGAGAGGGAGGAGACGTCAAGGTAGAGACCGTTGTTTTTGGGCGCTAAGAGAAATTCACTTTGAAGTTAAACAAGGAGAGGTTCTAGGCGTGATTGGACATAATGGAGCTGGTAAATCTACCTTGTTAAAGATTTTGTCTCAAATTACCGAGCCTACTGCCGGAAGGATAGGTATCAATGGTAGGTTGGCATCTTTGTTGGAAGTCGGGACGGGGTTTCATCCAGAACTGACAGGGAAAGAGAACATCTATCTGAACGGTGCCATCATGGGAATGAACAAAGCTGAAATTAAATCTAAATTTGATGAAATTGTAGATTTTTCGGGGGTTGAAGAGTTTATTGATACGCCTGTGAAAAGGTATTCTTCAGGAATGGTTGTCCGTTTGGGATTTGCGGTGGCGGCTCACCTTGAACCCGAGATTCTGATAGTTGACGAAGTGTTGGCAGTAGGAGACGCGAAATTCCAAAAGAAATGTCTTGGTAAAATGGAGGATGTTTCAAGAAGCGGTAGAACGATCTTGTTTGTAAGCCACAACTTGTCTGCTATTCAAAGATTGTGTCATCGGGCGATTCTTCTGAAAGAAGGAAGAATCGAATTTGAAGGTGGTTGTAGTGATGCTATTGATCAGTATTTGCATGCAAATCGGCAATGCGATGAGTTAGTCATGCGATATGAAAATACGCGATATGTTCAAAAGGCTTGGTACGAAAATACTGTAGGCGACCAAATAAGTTGTGTTGTGTGCAGTGGCGATATTTTATTGAAAATAGAGGGGTTTTCCGAGAAAAGTATTACAAGTCCGGCTGTGTCGTTTCGAGTATACAGTCATAATGAAGAACGAGTCACGACAGTTCTTTCAAAGTGTCATGCTGCTGAGAGGCGTGCGATAAAGGGATCTTTTCAGATTAAGATACATATTCGCAACTTGAGGTTGGCAGTAGGACGTTACCGTACGGAAATTCATGTTGGTGATGGCGATCAAATCTCTGATATTGTTCCGGGACCGGAATTGCAAATTGAGAGTGGAGAGGGTAACTTGGCTTTGATGCCGGTGCCGGCTAAGTGTGGCTTATACGTTTGTGAATCTGAAATGACATGGTGAAAAAATTATTACCGATTGCTTTCCGAGATAAGCTGAGAAAGTTGAAAAAGTATGCGAGATTCATTCAACTAGCTCGAAAGAGGGGGCTGGATTATTGTTTGAGTGTTGTTGAATCCTTGAACGGTGTAACGTCGCATGAATGCCCGATATGTGGGTACGAAGGTGTTTTCCTAGGAAAAGGAATGCCTGTCAGAATAAATGCGCTGTGTCCGAGTTGTCGTTCAGTCGAGAAACATAGGTTGCTTTATCTGACGCTAGTAAGATCTGAAAAAATTGAGCAATCTCAATCAGTCTTGCACTTTGCTCCAGAAAAATGTTTTGAAAAGTATTTTCGGAGAATGAATTTAGTTAATTATGAGACAGCTGATTTCATGAGGGAAGATGTTGATATTCCGAATCTAAATATCGAAGCATTGGAATTACCTACTTCAAGCTGGGATGTCATCATTTGCAATCATGTTCTAGAGCATGTTGATCATTATAAAGCTTTGGCGGAAATGTGGAGAATACTAAAACCCTCTGGACGGGCGTTTGTGACGATTCCGTTGATAGAAGGCTGGGATAAGACGTATACAGATCATGAGATAACAGAACCTGAGGATAGAGAGATGCACTTTGGCCAATTCGATCATTTGAAGTATTTTGGTCGGGAGTTCAGATCTGATGTTCTGTCGGCTGGGTTTCAATTGAAAGAGTATACATCATCAGGAGCGGAAAGCGTGAAGTATGCTTTAATGAGGGGTGAGAAGGTGTTTGTCCTACATAAGGATCAGAAGAAATCGTAATATCTAGTCACCAGCTAAATGGCATAAAAAATTCTTCATGGATGTGCTTTTGGCAGTCTTATAATGTTAATTTTGGTGGGCGGTGATCAGATTAAGGATGCTTTAAAAACTTGTGATTTTAAATAAGTTAATAAATAGGATAAAGTCGCGATTTCTGAACAAGATGGAATCCTATTTTACTTTTCCGGCTTTTGTCTCTTCGCAAAAAGCCCGATCATGTATGGTTTTTGAAAGTGTGCTTTACAAGGCATATTCGGTTGAAAACTGCTTATCTGCGTCTGTGGGTTGTTTGGTGATGGAGCCTGCTAAAATTCGAATCTATCAATCTTCTGAACTTCAAGTGGGGACTGGAATCATCTTCCTTGAGGGTGAAAAGTCGATTTTTCGAGACAGTGCTTTTTCGATGTACCGTTTGTATATGCTTGCAAAGGGTTTTTCGTTCAGAGAGAAGAATTTGATTAAGGTCTCAGGAACGGTCACAAGCATAGAATGTGGTAGTAATTGGTCTAACCATTATCACATTCTTATCGACATTGTTCCCAAGATTTGGGCTCTTAATCATTACCTTTCTGAAACAGAAGATCGTGTGGAATTGTCTGTTTCTGATAAAATTCCCAGTGGCTATCTGGATTTTATCAAGAAGTTAGTACATCCTTCCGTGATGATCGTGAAAAGGGGGTATTTTGATCGTCTGATTGGTGCCCGTTGTCTTGCGTTGCCATCGTTGACCAAGGATTACTCGGGATATATGAAGCCAGAAATTCTTTCGTTTGTACGCAAGTCTTTGTGGAAGTATGGCGGGGTCGCTCATCAACCAAGAGCTAATAAGATTATTTATTTGAGCCGTGCCGATGCAACGAAGAGGAGGTTTCTAAATGAGGGTCTTTTGACTTCTCATTTAGAAAAATGGGGGGTGGATGTCGTCTGCTGTGGTGATTTGATTCTATCTGAGCAAATTCGTGTTTTTTCAGAGGCAAGAGTTATTATTGGGCTTCACGGAGCTGGTCTGACTAATATGCTTTTTTCTGCGAAAGCGAAGGTTATTGAAATTCACCCTTCTTTTGAGGAGTACCATTATCTCTGGCTGGCTAATGCCTGTGGTCATGAGTATGTGAGCTATCAAATGGATGGTGAAATGAAAAATTCTGATGTCCTCGTTGATGACGGTTTATTGGAATGGTTGTCCATCCAGATTGGAAGCTGATTCTCTGTGATCAAGAAATTCTATAGCAAAGCCCGTTCTTCAGCTAAGGCGGTGAAGAATTATTTGTCTCCTCGAACGAGGGCTTCCTCGTTGAGGTATCTCTTTTCGATGACTTTCGACGAGGAATTTCGTGCGGTTGCGGCCGGGATTCGGAAATATGAAGGGTGCCTTCAAGAGAAAGAAGTCAATCGGGCTCTCATTCGTCGAGATACGCACCGGATCGAGAAGGGGCTGACGATGAAGCCGAGACGCGGGTCGTTTGCTCTGGATTATGTTGGCGGGCTTGTGGAGGCTCTCGAGGCGGAGTTAGAGAAGGGCGGTGGCGAGTGCGGGCAAGGGGATCTGGTTTGGTGTGCGGATGTGTTGCGTGAGTATTTCCGTGTGACGGATTCGAGCCCTGAGCGGGATCGCGCTGCGGAGAGATTTCGTGCCTTTGGCGAATTGCTTCCAAAAGAGTCTAAGAAAGTGCCATACCGCCGTGACTTGGGTGAGCAACCACCTGTGCCCTATGAGGACTTACTTTCATTGGCACTGCAGCGGCGTTCTGTGCGGTGGTTTACTGATAAGCCGGTAGAGCGTGAGTTGCTCGGTAAGGCGATGACCGTTGCCCGTCAGTCTCCGAGTGCTTGTAATCGACAGCCGTTCGAGTTTCGCGTTTATGATGA
This sequence comes from Epimenia babai, assembly GCA_011762755.2. NCBI lineage: Eukaryota > Metazoa > Mollusca > Solenogastres > Cavibelonia > Epimeniidae > Epimenia > Epimenia babai. Next base: position 154,170 of record WURV02185413.1, on the reverse strand, counting down.
TCCTGAAATGGTTGAGCGTGTAGCGAGGGTGCCGATGGGGACGGCAGGTTATGAGCACCAGATCCCGTGCATCGTTGTGGTCATTGGACAGCTGAGAAATTATTTTGACGAGAGAGACCGTCATTTGATTTATATCGATGGAGCTTTGGCGGGGATGAGCTTTGTGCTCGCGTTGGAGACTCTGGGACTTAGTTCGTGTATTATCAACTGGCCGGATATTCAGCAGAAAGAAAAAGAGATGGCTGATTTGATAGGTCTGGATCCTGATGAGCGACCGGTTTTTCTTATTGCTGTCGGGCATCCGGATCTCGATGAGCCGGTGGCATTTTCAGACAAGAAGGCAGTGGAGGATTTACTCCGTTTTGAGGATTAACGAATGATCTGGCAGTTCACAAGTGTAGGGCCGCATAACAAAGGGGCTGAGTTAATGTTTCTGGCAATGAAGCAGGCGGTTATGACTCATGATCGAGATGCCCGCATTTGCATGCAATCTGGTAGTTATTGTCCTTATCCTTGGCGGGCAAGACACGGTCTCTGGCAGTTGTGGGACGATCATGAGGGAGGGAGACTTGGGTTCCTGCGCAACCGACTGTTTCATCGTGGCTATCGCCAGAGATATGGAATTACTGATCAGAAGTCTGTGGATATCCTTTTGGATGGAGCAGGTTTTGCATATGGCGACCAGTGGAAGGCAGAGTGGATGGAGGCCACGGCTTCTTACTATGAGAAAGTGAGAGCAATGGGCACGAAGATTGTGCTTCTACCACAGGCTCTGGGGCCTTTCCGGGAAGAGGGGCAACGCCAGACGGCGAAACGCATTTTTGCGACGGCGGAGCTGATTTTTGCACGTGACCAATCTTCGTATGAGCATGCGTTGCCGCTTGTCCAGGAGAAGGCAAGGCTCAAACAAGCTCCTGACTTTACTAATGTGCTTAACGGAATTGTTCCTAGCGACTGGGAAGCGGACAATCGGCATGTGGCGATCATTCCCAACCGGCAAATGATCGCACACAGGAAGGCGGCAAATTACAAGGAGGCAATGGCTGATGTGATTACCCGGTGTAGTAGCCATGGACTTCTCCCCATGGTGCTTGTTCACGAGGTGACAGATGAGCCGCTTGGGGAGGAAATCATCAGGATTTCGGGTGAAAATTGTCCGCTAGTCAAGTATGATGATGCACTTCATTTGAAGGGTATCCTGGGGAATGTTGCTTTTGCGGTGGGGTCGCGCTTCCATGCTCTCATTAATTGTTTGTCTCAGGGGGTTCCGGCTGTGGGGACTAGTTGGAGCCACAAGTACCAGCATCTTTTTGCGGACTATGGAGTAGAAAATTTACTAGTGGAGGATTTAAGTAAGCTTGATGGTGCCGTTGATAGGCTGCTTGCGGAGGGTCATCGTGAAATGATCGCTACGCAGCTAAACGAGCATTCTGTTAAGTTGAAAACGGAGGCTAGAGAAATGTGGGATGCGTGCTGGAGTGCTCTTGCCTGAACCGGAGCATCATGGTTCGTCTTTTTAAAAGAAAATTGATGGAGTAGGAATGCGTGGTGTTGGTCAAAATAATATGCCGTTGGTGAGCATTATTATTCCCTGTTACAACGGGGAGGCATTTGTGGAAGAGGCAATTGAGAGTGCACTTGCACAGACTTGGGAGAATAAGGAGGTGATCGTCATTGATGACGGTTCGTCTGACGGCTCACTTGAGGTGATTAAGTCGTTCGGTGATCGCATACGCTGGGAGAGCGGGAAGAATCGGGGTGGTTGTGCAGCGAGGAACCTAGGTATTGAAATGGCGAGAGGTGAGTTTATTCAGTTCTTGGATGCGGATGATTTGTTGTTGCCGAGGAAGATCGAATGGCAGATTGGATTCAATCTCTCAGAATGGGAGGTGAGCGTTTGCAACCATATCGATCGTGATATGAACACTGGGAAAGAGCGAGTTGTAGAATTGTCTTTTGACAATGAAAAGACTTTTAGGAATCTACTGAGATCTGAGCGACTTGGGATTTCTGCCCCGCTCCATCGAAAAAGGCGATTGCTTGAGATTAATGGATTTGACGAGTCACTCCCCTGTGCTCAAGAGTATGATTTACATCTCCGACTGGGGATCGGTGGCGTGTATTTTGTTCACAGTCCTGAAGTGTCTTGGACTGTGAGGATTCGGCAGGAAAGTGTTTCTTCAAGTTGGGGAAAAGTGCTAGATCAACATTCGGCTATATTTTCTAAGCTCGTGGCTGTAGTGAAGTCGTCGTCAGAGAATAAAGATGCATCCACTTATCTTCGATGGATTTCTGAAGCCGCAATGCGTAGCGCTAGGAATGCGTTCAAATTGGGGCGAGGTCAGAGCGGGAACGATCTACTTAGGGTTGCTAGGGATGCACATGTATCAATGGGTTTTGGCGACTATGAAAAACCTCTTGAAAGATTGGTTGCGAGGATCATAGGCGTCGAAAATTATCAACACGCTCGCAAGCGTTGTGGGTTGTCGTGAGTTGGGCATTTTGCTAAAATGAAGTTATTTCAGCCTCCTAGAGTTGTTGATTCGCCGATGCGCGTTTCTGATGAGTTGAAAGTGGCTACGGACTTGCCCTTGACGTTCATTAAGCATCGCTATGCTCACCATGCGGTTTCGTCAGGTTATGATCGTGTGTGCGACTTTATCACAGCTCCACGTATACAAGTGCCTAATGTGATGTATTGGCTCGGGGAGAGCTTGTTACGCCTTGGGAGTCTGCTGATTGTGAAGTCGAGCGGGAAAAAAGAGTATCAGCGTTACGATTGCGTTCTTGAGTTGGAGTTTCTTAGAAGATCATTGCTAAAGGACGTAAATAAAATCTACCATTTTATCTACGCCGAGAAAACCTTCCATCTGACTGAGCGCTTTATGCGCAGATTGAGAAATCGTGGGCACCGGTTGGTGGGCACCGTTCACCACATGCCCTACCAGATGGATGATCTGTTTGATTCACTAGATCATTTCCGTTGTTTTGATCTGTTGCTCACGATGGACGGGGATTCGGTTCCGTTCTGGCAGGGGGTGACGGGTCGGGACAATGTCAGGCACGTCCCGCATGGGGTAGATTGCAACTATTTTCGCCCGGATGAAGGAAGGGCGGGGGATACGGGTAAGCCTATGGTGCTCTTTGCCGGGAGCCATGAACGGGATTTTGAGACGCTTTCCCGAGCTGTGGAGTTATTGGATGATGGGTCTGTGGAGGTGGTGCTTTTAGGGAAGAATGATGTGCTGCCCGGGCTAGCGAAGAAGTTCCGGTGTGTTACAGTATTGACCCGAGTGGATGACGAGGAGTATCTGATGTTGCTCCAGCGTGCGAGTGTGTTGCTCTTGCCCTTGGTTGGTAGCACTGTATGCAATGTGGTTCTCGAGGCGATGGCTTGCGGGGTGCCGGTGGTCACAAACTGCGGCGGGGTGGAGCACTACTTGTCCAAGGGAAGTTCTCGTGTCTATACGGCTGGCGACCATGAGGGCATGGTCAGTGGTGTCAGGGAATTGATAGAGGGTGGCATGGCTGTGCGGCGGGAGGCGCGGTCATGGGTTCAGAAGTTTTCATGGAAAACCGTCGCAGAAGATCACTTAAAAGCATACGCAGAAATTTAGTATATTAGGTCAATGTTATATTTGAATGATTTAAACTTAAGAGTTATAGCTCGCTATCTGAAGCGAGGTGGCTTGCCTGCGGCTTTCCAATATATGAGATCTGCCGATGCCGGGAGGATTGCAGTTCGCCACAGGTTGTGTTCCTCAAGTGATGGTCCTGAGGTGAGGGTTCTGGTTGGGCGAGGCAGGGTTTGTATGGCTGTATGGATGTTATTGAGTCTCGACTACGTGATGGAGGAAAAGGTGTGCATTGTGATCCATGATGACGGCACTCTTGTGGAGTCGGATATAGATTTTCTGAAGCGATGTATTGAGGGTGTTCGTATCGTTTCCTCATCGGATGCGGACGAATATGTTTCCGATGTATTGTCATCATATCCAAAGTCTCTAGCGTGTTGGAAGAGGCATCCTATACTGAGAAAGTTTTTTGATTTTTCAACATTATGCGAACGGGATCTAATTATCTCGCTAGATACTGATATGTTGTTCTTTGCACCTTCCGGCTTGGGGAGGATTTTCAGAGGCGCGTGTGAAGCATGGTTTATGGAGGATGTTGCCGATGCCAGCGTGATTCCTGAAGGCGTTATTGTGCAGCACGGAGGATGCTATGTGCCGAGAGTGAATACGGGTATAGTAGTGGTGCCTAAAAATTACATTGATTTCGAGTTAGTCGAGGAGCTCGTGGCACAATGTTCACTCATGGATGTCGATGCTTGGTATGTGGAACAGAGTTTGTTCGGCGCAATGGGTATGATAAATGGAACTGTAAACCTATTGGATTCTAGCTACTCTCTCACTCTTGGCAGTGGAATTCGGAGAAATGGGCATATGCGTCACTATGTGGGGGCTGTCCGCAGTCAATTTTATTCTGAAGGATTACCGAAAGTTAGACGAATGCTCGGAGCTAGGTAGATATGGTGGCTTTGAGGCGGTTGGTGAGTGTTTCGAAGGTAAATAGTAGTTCATTAAGAAGATGATTATATTCGTCAGCAGCCTATCGCCTGGCTACATCGCCGGAGGATCGCAGTGTACGCTGGCGTTTCTTCAGGCGGTGGCGGAGGTTCACGGTGGCGAAGTGATTTACGTGGGGCCGAGGTGGCTGCCGTCCGATGATCCGTATGATGTAAAAGTCAAGGAGGTGGTTGAGATCAGTGAACGAAGTTTTCTGGCTAAGGTGGGCGGTTTGGTCACGGGGTCTGCGGCTGACCGGACGACGCCGTTTGCGCGGCGGTGGCTCGCGGAACATGCTCGTGCCGGGGATTTGGTGTATTTCAACGGAGACGCCTGTGCAGGGGCTATTCCGTATGGTCGTGATCGGTTGGGGCTGCGTTGTGTGTTCATTGCGCACAATTACAGTCCCGAGTATCTGAAATCTGAACCGGGTGGGCGTGGATTTGTGGAGAGATGGCGCAGCAGGTTGCTGATGAAGGCGGCAGTGCGCGGTTTTTGCCGTGCGGATGGTGTGATCACTCTGACGCGGGAGGACAGGGAGGCGTATTGTGCGCATCTGCAAGGTGGGGATCATCCGATTTGCTCGGAGCCGTGTTATTTTGCCTACAATCAGGGGAGCGAGGCGGAGGTAGAAACGATCACTGGGGATAAGGTCGGAACCGTGTTGATCAATACTAATTTGGAGGTGGGCGCGAATGCGGAGGGTGCGTTGTTCTTTCTCCGCGAGGTTTGGCCGTTGTTTAAGAATGATGGGAGGATCAAGCTCATTCTTGCCGGGCGTTGGCCTTCGGATGAGATCCGCGCTGCGATAGCTGGAGACCCTCAGATTGAGCTGGTGGTGCGGCCGGAGCCGCAGGAGATGGAGCAGATCTTTATGCGGACGGATGTTTGTGCGGCGGTGGCGTTTTCAGGTAGTGGGATCAAATTGCGGGTGGCTGAGGCGTTGAGAAGGGGGATTCCTGTGGTGGCTTCCCGGCATTGTTCTCGTGGCTATGAGGAGGTGTCTGGGGAGGTGCTTTGGGTGGGAGATAAGCCGGAAGATATGGAGCGAGCTGTGCGGGGGTTTCTCGCCCGGTCCGGGGAGAAGCTGGGCGGGCGTTGTAGGGAGGAGCATGTTGCTCATTTCGGATTCGCACGCGGTGTGAGGAAGCTGCGGAAGCTGTTGGCGGAGATGGATTATGAGCTGTAATCGTCAGCCGTTGGTATCTGTAATGATTCCGGCATACAATGCTGAGGCGACACTTGCTGTCACCTTGGACAGTTTGCTGTTACAGGAGTGGCGGCCGTTGGAGGTCGTTGTGGTGGATGATGGCTCTACGGATGCCACGGCAGAGGTCGCCTCCCGCTGGGCGGAGCGGGCGAGGGCGCCGGGTTTGGATGTGGTGATCCATAGACAAGAAAACACGGGATTGGTGGGCGCGCGGCGGAAGGGGCTTGCGCTTGCACGAGGGAGATATTTGCAGTTTCTGGATGCGGATGATCTTCTCCATGCGGAGAAGGTTGCAAGGTGTGTGGAGGTAATGGAGGGGAGCGGCACGGATGTGGTGGTGCCGCGGACGGCGAAGTTCACCGCAGAGGAGTTGCCTGCTCTGGACTTGGCCGGTGTGCCGCAGATGAGGGAGTGGTCAGAGGAGACGATCCGGGGGACAACAATCACGAGCAATTTGTGGCATTCTGCGGGGCCGTTGTTTTCCCGGGATATTGTGGAACGTGCGGGTGGGTTTCCGAATGAGGTGGATCCGGTCATTGAAGAGTTGGAGTTTCACGGGAGGATTAAGCTCTTGAATCCAAAGGTGGTGTATCTGGACGAGGTGTTGAATTTTTATCGTGTGGGGAATAGTGGCTCGGTGACAGGAGGATTGGCGAGGCTTTATCGTGGGCGTGTAGAGGGTGTGCGTGTGGCGAGGGAACTTCTCGAAAGATATGGAAACAAAGCTGGGAAGGAATGGGCATCGTTGACGGCGATGGCTGTGCGCACGGTGTATCAGACACATGTGGCAGGGGAAGATGTTGAGGTGCGTAGGGAGGCGCTGGGTGAGTTGAAGATGGTGTTGGCTGCGAGGGGTGGATTGTGGCGTTTGATGTCGGCTTTTTGCGTGCCCTCGTTGGTCGTCCCTGTTTGCCGGTGCGTTAAACGGTTTGGGGGAGGTTTGCGGGTAAGGATGCGTTCCAGAGCTCACTGAGCCTGAAATCCGTGATCGCGGATTTCAGGAGTTTAAGTGTTCAGTTTAAGTTTAAGGTAAGTGCATAAAGATCACTCTTGATGCTGAGGCTTGGCAGGCTTGGCCGAATAAGAATTACAGCAAATTCCTTAAAATTAAGATCTTAGAGAAAGATGCCGAAGATACTTGATGAACCCGAACAAAGGGATTGGCTGGATTCGGTTCAGCCTTGTTGTTGGAGGAATATCGAAAAAAATGAATAAACAACCCCGCCGCAAGCAGCGGGGTATTGTGATTTGTCACTCAGGGTTTTCACACGCCCCAAGGGGCGAGGAATCAAACCCTCAGAGATTGAAGGAAAGATGTTGGATTGAAACAATGATTGTATCTTCTCTAATATGCCATGCGCATGTCCGGATGGCTCTGGACTGTCTTGGTTCGATGGCGCGGTTTTGCGAAGAGCCGGTTAGGTTTCGGATTCATGACGACGGCTCTCTGACGGAGGAGGATGTGGCGTTGTTGCGGGAGAGGCTTCCTGTTGAGCGGGTGGTTACCAGGGGGGAGGCGGATGAGCGGATGGTGTATCTCATCAGGGAGTGTCCCGAGGCGTTGGCGTTGCGTGATAGCTATCTGCCGATTTTGAAGTTGCTGGATGTGGTAGAGATGACCGAGGAGCCAGTGATCCGAATTCTCGACGCGGATATTTTGTTGATGAGGAGATGTCGAGATTTGCTTGCGTTAAGTGAAGGTGTTCCCGCGCGGTTTATGCGTGATCGAGGGCATTCCTATTCCTTGAGGAGTTGGCAGAAGATGCTGCGACCGGCGATGGAACTGCCCGCGCGGGTGAATGTCGGGGTGACGGTGTTCAGGAAGGAGATGTTTGATCGGGACTTTGTCCATTGGTTTATCAGGAGCCGTCTGCATTACGGGATTCCGTATTTGCTGGAGCAAACGGCATGGGCGGCGCTTGGGATGAGGGTGGGGTGTGAGGTTCTGGATGGGGATCAGGTGCGGGTGATGCGTGAGGGGGAGGATACGGAATCGTTGGTGGCGGGTCATTTTACAGCGAGAACCCGGCACCTGTTGCCGAAGTTTGTGGAGCGTTCGCGTGGTGCGGATGTGCAGGCGGAGGCTGTGCGAATTCGGGTTGACTCTCCGGGGCGTTGCACGGCGAGTGATTTGGCAGTCTATGAAGTTCAGCGAGTTCTATCGCGGATGAAGGGGAAGATCTGAGTAAGTAGGATGAGAGGATTCAAGCGGAAGTGATGGGGCAAATACCATTCGACATTGTTTTTTTACTGGTTGCTTGTACAGCATTCCTTGGCTGGGTTGCGTGGATCACTTATGCCAGAAGTGGGGATATCCTGCATCCGGGGCTTTTTCTGAGTTTCCTGTTTTTTACGGGGATGGTGGTGGAGCCGTGGCAGCGCTTGGCGCATGAAGATATCGTTCAGTTTTTCCCGGGTTACGATGGTGTTGCGGGTGCGCTGCTGATCCAATATCTGGGTGTGTTTGCGTTGTTTATTGGATTGCTTTCTGTTCATGTTCCAAAAAACATGCGCCGGAAAGCAGGGAGTCTGGTAGACCGCGGCTTGACTGACATCCAACGGGAGCGACTGCGGAAGACGGCTTGGGCGGTGGGCTTGATTGCTGTTGGGGCGTTCTGGTCTGGGATCTTTAATGCCGGTGGTTTGACGAGGGCTTACGGCTCTGTCAAAGGAGGGGGAGTTACGTTGAGCGGATACCTTGGAGAGGCGCAGAACCTCGGCTTTGCTGCGGTAGTGATGTATGCCCTTGGTTGGCAGAGGAAGAAGTTCACGTATTCGAATCTTTTTGTGATGGTGCTCTTTATCTCCCCGACGTTGATTCACGGTACTTTGGGGGGACGCCGTGGGCCCTTGTTTATCAGTCTTGTCGCCTTGTTTGCGGGGTGGGTATTGATCCGCGGGCGGATGCCTCGGTTGAAGGTTTTGATGGGCTATTTTTCGCTTGTCATTCTGGCGGTGGTGTTTGTGCAGTCGCAGCGGCAACATCTGTATCTCGGGTCACGAAATGCGGAGATCAAACTGGAGCAATTCAAGGAAGTGCTCGCGGCAAAGGAAATCCAGGAAGGGGATAACTTCATGGCTTCGACAGGCTGTGTGCTCGTTGCTCGAAAGACGGGAGAATATCATTTCGGCAGAAGGTTTTTTATCACGTTCTTCATTAGACCGATCCCCCGGCAAATTTGGCCGACAAAATACGAGGATGTCTCAAGTCTGCTGTATGGGAGAAACGAGAGTTATTTTGAGAATATTGCGCTGTTTAACGAAAGTGATTGGAATTTAGCCGTGGGTTGGCATCCGCCGTCGGGTTATGCCACTAACAGTATTGTGGATTTGTTCATGGAGTTCTCCTGGCTGTATGTGGTGGCGTTGTTTTTTCTGGGCAAGTTTATTGGGTTTCTTTGGTTGCGGTTCAGGACGCGGGGAGGGGTTTGGAATATTCTTTTTATGGCGAGTGCGGTGCTTTCGATTTACCTCCCGACGCAGAGTTTCTCTGCGTTCGCGCATCGTTTTCTGTTCATCGCGGTGGGAGCTTGGCTGTTTTGGAAGTGGTGGGTGAAGAAGCGGGAATTCGGGGGTAGGCCTTCACGTCGAAAGGGTTCGCGAAATACTGTTGCCACTGCACAGAGATGAAAGTGTTGGTCGCACAAATCGGAGCCAGAAGGCATTACGCTGTGCCTCGGGGTTTGCAGGAGGCGGGAGTTTTGGCGGGATTGATTACTGATGCCTGTGCGGATATTTGGCCGTGGAAGGCGTTAGGGTATTTGCCTGTCTCATGCCGCAGGGGTGCGGTGCGATCCATTCTCGGGCGGAAGGTGACCGGGGTGCCGGGCTGCAAGATCGAGGGGATGCTTGGTTTTGCTCTGGCGGGGGTAACCTTCGGTAAGCAAGGTGTGGAAGAGAACCGCACGGACTTCTGGGTGCGGCGCAATGCGGATTTCGGGCGGCGTGTGGCGGCGATGGACTGGGGGGCGGCGGATACGGTGTACGCCTATAATGGGGCGGCACTGGAGATTTTCGAGGAGGCGAAGCGGCGGGGTTTGCGTTGTGTGCTGGATCAAACGGCGGCTTCCTGGAGGTATAATACGGAGTTGCTTCAGCGGGAGCTGGAGAGGTGGCCGGGATGGGAAGAGAACCCAGCTGATATGGACTTGTCGGGACGGATGATTGAGCGGGAAGAGGCGGAGTGGGAGTTAGCTGATCGAATTGTTTGTGGGTCGGATTTTGTGATTGATACGTTGAGGGAAGTGGGAGGGGTGTGGGAGAAGGCGCGGACGGTTCATTACCCACGACCGCAAGTGCCATCGGGTGGTGAAATGCGGAAGGACAGAGAGACCGGTGAAAAGCAGCGTGTGCTCTTTGTCGGCACGCTCCAGCTGCGTAAGGGGATTCAATATCTTTATGAGGCGGCGGAATACCTCGATCCGGAAAAGTATATCATTCGTGCGGTGGGGCCGAGCACTCTGACCCCCTACGCGATGCGGTGTTTGGGCGAGCGGATGGAGGTGCGGGGGGCGGTGCCCCGTGAAGAGGTCTGGAAATACTATGGGTGGGCGGATGTTTTTGTGCTCCCGACGCTCTCCGAGGGAAGTGCGAATGTGTGCCATGAGGCGATGGCTGTAGGGTTGCCGGTGATTACGACAAAGGCATCGGGGGTAGATAGGGAGGGGGGTGTTCTTGATGTGGCGAATGGGAAATTAATCGCGTCTGTAGTGGACGAAAGGCAAGGATTTCCGGCCATGCGAGGGGTTTCCGGGTTAGAGTGTGGATACGGTGTCCGGATTGCGGAGGCAATTGAAGATGTGTGTTAGGTAGGGTTTTGGCTGTGGGTTAAATAAATAAAGAAATGAAAAAACTGATAAGAAGTGTTTTGAACTCTTTCGGATATTCTTTGCATAGAATAGATGATGCCGAAAGTCGTTATTTGGAGTTTGCGCAGGGGCATGGTTTTTTGCATGGGCTTGTCCTCTTGGAATTGATGAGAAAGAGAGAAAGTAAGGAGGCTTTTAAAATTATCCAGGTTGGCGCAAACGATGGTGTGACCGTAGATCCGGTTTTTCCTATAGCTGAAAGATTCTCCGATGAAACTGAATTGCTTTTAATAGAGCCTCAGGATAATGCATTCGAAAAGCTTAACGAAAATTATAAATTTCATCCAAGAAAGAAAATGTGTAATATGGCTGTTGGTGAAGGGGGTGAGATAGCCTTATACAGAATAAGACCCGATCTCCAGTCTCATTATAAAGGTATAATTGGTTCTGGGGTGACCTCGGGAAACAAAGAATACGTAGAAAATAAGGCAAATATGTTGTTGCCTAAATTGTTATTAGGCAAGAAAAGAAATGTGGTGGTTTACTTGTTGAGCCGATAACTATAAAGTCTTACAAATTAATTGAAATTATCCTGAAGCATCAATTTGGCGAGGGTGTTGATTGGCTTCAAATTGATACTGAGGGATTTGATGATGTGGTTATTTATAATTCCTCAATTGAGGTGATTAGACCTAAAATTATCAGTTTTGAGTCCTGTCATTTGAATGATATTCAGTTGGATCGGCTATGGGAGTATCTGTCGAGTTTTGGGTATTATCGGTTTATTGCATCACAGAATGATGAGTGTGCGGTATTATTGGGTCTTGATTAATGGGTGTGTTTTTTGGGATGGATTGAATTTTGACGCCAGGATTTCTGGTGAGAACTTGATGATTAAGCTGAATCATGGCGGTGCCTCTGATAGCTGATGATGAATGTACATTTCCTGGTTCCTGACCTTGCGGAAGTTTCGTCTGAGGAGCGATTGTTTGCGGCTTGTGCGGACGGTCGTTATTGTTGGTCTGCGTTACCCTGGTATCATCTGAAGGGTGCCGGTTTGGAGGTCTCCATAGGAGATGAAGTGATGCCGGGTGCGATCAATGTTGCGCATGGGCGGTTCTGGAGGGAGTGGTCTCGTTATCCGGCGAGTGTCAGGGCCATCGTCTCCTGCGATGCGGATTGGCCGCCCCTGCCGTGGGCTGATTTTCAAATTGTCCAGAACATGGATCAGCTGGGTGGTTCCCGCTGCCGTTGGATGCCACATTGGCCGCAGCCAGGTCTTGTGAAACGCGGTAGAGTTGGCGGAGCCAAACGACGTATCGGGTATTTCGGGCGCATCGACGACGAGCGAGAGTTTGAGCGCTTCCGTGGTCTTCTTGAAGATAAGGGATTTGAGTATGTGCATAAACTCCGGTCGCATTGGCATGATTACGGTGATGTGGATGTGGCTGTCAGTCTTCGTTTTCTGTCACTTCAGAGGATACAGCGGAAACCTCCGACGAAATTGTTGAACGCCTGGCATGCCGGGGTTCCTTTTGTATGTATGGAAGAGTCCGGATATAGGCAGGTCGGGACGCCGAGTGTGGATTACATTGTCACGCTACGTGAGAGGGAGGATTTTTATTGGTCACTTGTGGAGAGAGGGCGTGTGATGGCGGAAGTCTATTCGGAGAAATCGATTGCCTGCCGATGGGTGCAGGTTCTTCAGCAAATTGACTATTTGTCACGAAGGTTCGGGTCGTGGCGGCGAATCAGGGGGGGAAGTCGTTTTTTGATTGAGAAGTCGAAAACGAGCTGTCGGCGGATGGTGGGACGATGTTGATTTTAAAGAATGAGGATTCCGTTGTCGTGCAAAAGTCACGAAGGGATTGAGGCACATCGCCTGTCTCCATCGTTTCACTTCGTGAAGCGACTTTTTACATTCATTTCTTGTTTCGTTCTACCAGATTGTTTTCGGCGCTGAATCAACCTTGCAGGGTGGCTGAGACGAAAAACGACGCAAAGTGATATTGAAAGAAACAGAGTCATGAATCTTGTAGTTATCTGGCAACGATTCGGGCCGTATCATCTGGCGCGGTTGCAGGGGGCGTCTGAGTGCATCGAAAGTGTGGTTGGGCTCGAAGTGGCTGGAGCTGATCATTATGCCTGGGATGTGGCGGCGCATGAGGGTGGCTACCAGCGCCGGACGTTGTTTCCGGACAGGCAGTATGCTTTGCTCACGAAGTCGGAAATTTGTAAAGCTGTGCGGCGGACGCTGGATGAGGAAGGGCCTGATGCTGTAGCGATTAATGGCTGGGCGGTGCCAGAGGCGCTCGCTGCGTTGAAGTGGTGTAAAAAGAACGGGCGCAAGGCGATTTTGATGTCCGAGAGTTTTGTGCCTTCGGGAAGCTGGCTCAAGGAGTGGGTGAAGGCGAGGAGGGTGGCGAAGTTTGACGCGGCTTTGGTCGGTGGGCGCTGGCACAAGGAATACCTTGTGAGTTTGGGGTTTCCGGAAGATTGCATTGAGATTGGGTATGATGCGGTGGATAACGCGCACTTTCAAGAGGGCGCGGAACTGGCGAGAAGCAACGCTGCTCAATTGCGTGCTGCACACCGGTTGCCTGAGAAATATTTCTTCGCCAACACGCGCTTCCTGAAACGAAAGAATATCGATGGTTTGTTAAGAGCTTTCGCCATGCTTGGGCGGAAGGGTGGTTGCTCGCTGGTGATTTCGGGAAGCGGGGAGGAGGAAGGGAACTGGAAGGAACTTGCCGAGGAGCTTGGGATTGCTGACTGTGTCGTGTGGACGGGGTTTCTGCAGTATGACGAGCTGCCGGTGTATTATGGCTTGGCGATGGGGTTTGTGCATCCGGCACATGAGGAGGCTTGGGGTTTGGTGGTGAATGAGGCATGTGCGGCGGGGTTGCCGATAGTTGTCGGGAGTAAGGTGGGCGCGTCTTGTGAGCTGGTGAGGGATGGGGAGAACGGGTGGCTGGTGGATTCGCACGATGACGGGAGTTTGTGGGAGGCTCTTGCAGGGCTGATTGATGCAGGCGACGAGGGTAGGCGGAGCATGGGCGAGCGGTCGCGGGAGCTAGTGTCCGAATTTGGCTGTGATCGCTTTGAGAGGGGGTTAAGTTTGAAGTTTAAGTATAAAGTTTAAGTTTAAGTTTAAGTTTGGGGGATGGGTAACGGTGTATGAGTAGGATGTTGAGAAAAGTGCTGAGGAGAGTAAGCCGGGATCGGGTGATCTGGAAGCAGATGCCGGGTGATCTGGGAGGCGGCCGGGTGTGCTGCACGCCGGAGGCGATGTTGTCGATGTGGAAGCCGGGATGGAAGGGAACGCAGGCAGGGGAGTTGTTCGATTGGGCACGCCTCCATGTGTCCGAGGGTGATGTGGTCTGGGATCTGGGTGCGAACCAGGGTTTGTTTAGTGTGGCTGCGGCGGAGCGTTCCGGAGTGGATGGAATGGTTATCGCTTTCGAGCCGGATCTGAAGATGCAGATTGTATTGAACCGGACTTTGCAACGAAACCGATTGATGGATCGGGTGAAGGTGCTCCCGCTTGCGGTGGGTGGGCGTGACGGAGTGTCAGAGTTTGCAATTGCGGCGACGGACCGGGCGCTCAATCACCTGGTGTCCTCGGAAGGGAATCCGAGAACGGGCGGGGTGCGCAAGAGTGTGATGGTGCCGACGTTCACGATGGATCGTTTGCTGGATGATCTGCCGAGGCCGGATTTGGTAAAAATTGACATCGAAGGGGCTGAATTGGATGCGTTCCGAGGGGCGGACAGGATGCTCGGTGAGACGCGTCCACTATTTATTCTTGAATGTGCCCCTGAGCATGTAAACGAGATGGAGGAAATATTGGGCAGGCATGATTATGCTTTTTGCGATCCGTTGGAGGCGATGGGTGGCGAGTGGGCACATCTGGGTTGGAATACATTGCTCATACCGAGAGAAAATTACTGTCCTCTGGTGGGGGGAAACAAGTGAAAGTAAACGGGGGTGGTATTGCCACACCAAATTTATAGATGATCATGTATAATCGGTTGAGAAATCTAGTTGTTGGGTTCTTCGGAAAAATTGGGTATAGAATTATGAGAAATGATCGGGTTCCCAAAAACCGATATTTGTTTGCTCGGGTTGCTAGTGGATGCTGTTTTCCAGAATCAGGATATAACATTGCTTCAGATTGGTGCAAACGATGGGGATGTGCGAGACCCTGTTTCAGATCTTATTAGGAAAAAGGCGAATTTGAAAGGTGTGTTGCTTGAACCTCTGCCGCATGCATTTGAGAGGTTGAAAATAACATACGAAGGTGTTTCGAATGTGACCTTTTTGAACGCAGCAATCACGGATCATAATGGAGAGGTGGATTTATATCTGCCGCGAGAAGGAGTGTCGGATTTGGATGATCAGATTGCTAGCCTCGACAAGGGGCATTTGCGGCGCCTGGGGATTAAAGACTCCGAAATCAAATCTCAGAAAGTCAGGGGGATAACAATCAAATCATGCTTGAGTGAGTGCGGTCTAGACCGTGTTGATGTGTTGGTTGTCGATACGGAAGGATATGATTTTGTTGTGTTGAATGAGGTCTTGGTCGGTTTGTCTTTGCGTCCTTCAGTGATTCAATTTGAAAATTGTAATTTGACTCCGAAGGACAAAGAAAAGTCACGGTTGATCCTAGATAAATCGGGTTATGTTATATTTGAAACCCTTTATGATACAATCGCCGTGCGCCGGCCATCATGTGCATGAGTGATTACATAGTATTATGGGTTTGCTGATGCGAAATGGGAATATGGTTTTATGAATATACTTCACATCATCCGCGGGATGGCGAATTCGTCCGGGACGACACACATTGTCGGGCCGCTGGCGGAGGCGCAGGCGCGATTGGGGCACGAGGTGCGTTTGATGACGGTGGAAAAGTTGGGCGAGGAGCCGGTGCTGCCGGACGGTGGGCTGGTGCGTTCGGAGGTGTTTCCGATGTCGTGGAAGTCGCGTCACTATGGGTATTCGCGGAGGTTTGTTGGGGCCATGGATTCTGCGATGGATTGGGCAGAAGTGGTGCATATTCATGCGATCTGGAACTATGTTAGTTGGTATGGAATGAAGGCCGCTCATAAGAGGGGTATCCCGTATATAGTGGCACCGCAGGGCTCTCTGGAGGATTGGGCTTTGGGAAGAAGCCGCTATGCGAAGGCGCTGTATGCGCGTTTTTTTGAGAAGCCGTTGTTTGATAAGGCTACTGCGATGCAGGCGTTGACTGCGGCAGAGGCAGAGCAATGTGAGGCGTTTGGAATCCAAGCACCAGCACGGATTTTGCCGAATGGTGTCGATCTTGGGGGGATTGACCGAGTCGTTGGCGTGCGGGATTTGGTGGAAGCATATAATTTGCCGGAAGATTCTAGAGTGTTGTTGTTTCTTGGTCGGTTGTTCCCGAAGAAGGGGCTGGATATTTTGCTTAAGGGGTTTGCGAAGGTGCTACCCGATGGGGTGTTTCTGTTGATAGCGGGTCATGATGCGGGGATGGGATATCGCGATGAGATGGAGCAATTGGCTAAGGTTTTGGGAATCTCGGAGCGTGTGAGATTCATTGGTGAGCTGCGTGGGGAGGATAAATTCAGGGCACTACGGGGGGCGGATGGTTTTGCGCTGACATCGTATTCGGAAGGGTTACCGGTGGCGGTGGTGGAAGCGATGGCTTGTGGTCTTCCGGTGCTGATAACGCCAGGATGCCATTATCCTGAGGTAGATGAGGTAGAGGCGGGATGGACGGTGGAAGCGAATGAAGCAGCGGTGGAGAAGGGGGTGCGAAAGATGTTTGCGAATAGCACTGAGATGCGACGGAGAGGTGCCAATGCACGTGTGTTGGTGGAGAGAAAATTCGTCTGGTCACGGATTGCGGTGGATTCTGTGGATATTTATAAAGAGATGAGAGCGAATGGGTGATACAATTTCGACGATACCGGTGAGCGTGATTATCCTTACGTGGAATGAGGAGATCAATATTACTGAGTGTGTGGAGTCATTGCAGGGCTTTTCCGAGGTGATTGTGGTCGATTCCGGTAGTACAGACGGAACTTGCCAAATCATTGTCGAGCGTTTCCCGCAGGTTCGGGTTTTTACTAATCCATTCGAGGATTTTGGGCAGCAGAGGAATTGGGCGATCGATTATACAGAACCGAAAGAAGATTGGATTCTTTTCATTGATGCGGATGAGTTTATGGAGCCTCCGCTGGCGGAGGAGATCAGAAAATTTGTTAGTGATCCTGGAGGTGTTGTGGGCGGATATATTGCTGGCAGAAATTACTTTCTTGGGAAATGGCTGAAGCGATGCACGTTTTTCCCCTCCTATCAGCTTCGTCTGCTGAAGTGTGGAGAGGTGAGCTACGAGAAGGCTGGTCATGGGCAGAAGGAGTTGACTGCGGGGAGTCTGATTTATCTGAAGGAGTCTTGGAGGCACGAGGCGTTCAGCAAGGGAGTGGCAAACTGGATCGCACGGCATAACAGTTATTCTAGTGAGGAAATCCAGTTGATTATGCAGCTCAGGGAAGAGTCTGTCGCTGTGCGTGATGTTTTTACCTCTGATCCCATCGTAAGGAGGCGGGTGTTAAAGAGAGTGGCGGCGAAAGTCCCTTTCAGGGCGGTACTCAATTTTTTCTACGGATATTTTTGGAAGTTTGGGTTTTTGGATGGTCGGAGAGGGTTGCAATATTGTTTGTTGCGTTTTACACACGAGGTGCATATCGGGGTCAAAATGAGCGAGCGGCGTTTTTTGGAAGAGGCGAGGAGCAAAGCGGAGGGCTCACGTATGGGTTAAAGGTGTCTTTTTGTTATGTGTGCAATTTTTGGATTTGTCGGAAGCCGTGAAATTTCCATTGACGAGAATATCATGCCTCACCGGGGGCCAGACTCATGGGGAGCCAAGGTTGTGGAATTGGCTGGAAAAGTGGTTACACTGTTTCACTCTAGGCTGAGTATTATTGGCCATGGCGAGCAAGGGAACCAGCCGTACAGCAAGGACGGTAAGAATTTTCTGATCTATAATGGGGAGATATACAATTATCGCGAGATTAGGAAGTTGCTGGAAGATGAGGGCATTTCCTTTGTTTCTGATACTGATACGGAGGTTTTGTATGAGGCGATGCGGCACTGGCCAGTTTCCCGTGTGCTGGACGAGTTAAACGGGATGTTTGCCTATGCATATCTTGCTCGGACAGATGGAGTGCTAACCTTGGTAAGGGACCCACTGGGTATCAAGCCTTGCTACTATGCCTCGCAGGGGGGCGGGTTTATGTTTTCGTCGGAAACGAAGTCGTTTTTTGAGCTCGGACTCCTGACTCCGATGATCAGGAGGTCGTTGATACCTGAATACTTGGCAAATGGTTGGGTGTATGAACCGGATACCCTTTTTGAGGATGTATATAAGCTGAGTGCAGGTCACTACATGACGTTAGATATCAGGACACAGGAAATGGCGATTCATAGATACTGGTCTGTCGATGACGCGCCTGCTGGTGCTATGCCGGATCTTGCCTCTGTGGCCAGATCGCAAACTCTTGCGGATGTGAAAGTTGGCAATTATCTGAGTGGAGGAGTGGATTCTTCCATTATAGCTACAGCGCTCCGAGATCATCCTGACATGTTGCATTTGAATCTGGATTTTTTCGATTCAGAGAGTGTCCGGGTGAATTATCTTGAAGAGCACTATGGCTTGAATGTTCAACGATTTAAACCAACTGGCAGGCATGCGGAACTTTTTCGGAAGCTTATTTATCATCTGGATGAACCGGTTGCTGATCCTGCAATTATCCCGGCTTATTTTTTGGCGGAGCGTTCAAGGGATCTTGGACGTATTGTGATGCTTTCAGGTATGGGAGGGGATGAGATCGATGCTGGTTATAATCGGCACAGGATCATTGAACGGATGGGGGCACTCAAGTGGGTGAGGTGGCTGCCGATGATTGCGGTGAAGGTGTTTCGCGGGAAAAGACGGCGGGATGCGGAGAGACTTCTTAGCTTTTTTAAAAAACCGACTCCTGACAATTATTACTCGCTTACGAGTTATTTCACTGAGCAAGAGATCTCAGCTGTAACTAGGCAGGTCGATTGGAAAGTGCCCTATGGGAGGAAGTTGGCGAGGCTGCTGCAGGGACAGAGAGGCAAACGGAGTTTTTTCTTTTTGGATATCATTGGGTTCCTGATAAGCCATAATCTTCTTTACATGGACAAAGCTTCGATGGCAGCTTCGGTTGAGGTCAGGGTGCCTTTGTTAGATAAAAATGTGGTGGCAAGTTACTTTCAGGACATTGAAAAGCAATCTTCGGGGAAGAAGCGTCTTCGGGGATTTCTCAGAAAGTTGGTTGGTAGTGGGTATTTCGAGGTTCAAAAGCAAGGGTTTCGCTATCCTGTTCGGAATGAACTGATGGAAAAAGCTGATTGGGAGGAAATTATTGGGTTTTTTCACGATAGTGAATTGTTAGATTCGAGTGTAGTTAGAACCTATGTGGATTGTTATAAATCTGATCCAGCTAGGATGGAGATGAAGTTGTGGGCAGTTTATACTTTGTACCTTTGGATGAAAGTTTTTGATGTGCAGTCATCGGAGGTGCGTTCTTGTTGATAATGATATGATGCGATCAGGAATGGATGTAAAATCCTCTCAGGTGCGTTTGCCTTGGATTGATTGGCTGCGTTTTTCCGCAGCAGCGGTTGTGCTGTTGGCTCACGCTAGAGGTTATGTTTTTGAGTCTTATGGGAATCTTGCTGGTGAAAGCAGGAGTCCTCTGGTTTTTCTGGTTACGAGAGTTGAACATGAGGCGGTGATAGTATTTTTTGTCCTTAGCGGTTTTTTGGTTGGGGGAAAAGGCTTAGAAAGGTTGCTACGAGGTGATTTTAGGAGGAAGGATTATGTGATCGATCGATGTAGCCGGATCTTGGTTCCCTTGTTTCCTGCACTGGTGTTGACGGTGATTTGTGCTTTTGTTATGGGAGAGGTTATTTCGTCAACACAACTGCTGGGAAATGTGCTTGGACTGCAGGGGATCTGGGTGGCGCAGTTTGGGAAAAATGCACCGCTTTGGTCGTTGGCATATGAGTATTGGTTTTACGTGTTGCTCTGGGCTGTCGCACTTTTTACGGCCAAGGAGGGAAATGCACGATTTTTAGCGGGTGGAGTGTTGCTATTGGTGCTGTTGGTTTTTACCTCACTGAAACCTGTATTTTTATTTTCGTGGGTTATAGGTGCTGTGATGTGGTTCCTCCCAGTGCGGAAATGGAAATTGCTTTTTCTGTTTCTTGGGGGAATTGTGATGGTTTATTCGATCACGGGTATTCAGGTGTTGCAAGCGTATGAAGGAGAAAAAGCAGGGTGGACTGTGGCATTGGAGAGGTTGTACCCGGAGGGTGATGCACTGGTTTTGCTGTTGTCAGCATCTGTTGCTCTAGTTGTGGGGTGCTTGGTTCAATTGCCTGTGCGGATGCAGGCCTTTTTGCGGGTTGAAAGGGTCGGAGCTTGGTTGGCAGGATTTTCCTACACGTTGTATCTAACGCATTTCCCTCTTTTACGCTTGCTGCCGCATTTTGGTTTGGAACGGGCTGATGTTGTAGATGGGAAGTCAGTGTTGGTCTATTTGTCAGTATGCACTGGATGCATATTGGTTGCTCTATTTGCCGTTTGAAAAACAAACGGGCAAGGTGAGGAAGTGGATGAAACATATATTTTAAATGAAACAGATTTTACAGAACCTCGGTAGCGGGGATACGTTGATGGTGGATATACCGTCTCCACGATGTCCATCGGGTTCAGTGTTGATCGAGACAACCCGGTCACTTGTATCGTTGGGTACTGAGAAAATGCTGATTGATTTTGGTAAGGGAAGCTTGTTGGAGAAGGCGCGATCCCAGCCAGATAAAGTGAAGCAAGTCTTGCAGAAGGTCAAAACAGATGGCCTCTTTTCAACGATCGATGCGGTCAAATCGAAGTTGGATCAGCCTATCCCTTTGGGGTATTGTAATGTAGGTGTCGTTGTTGATAGTGATGTGGCTGCATTTCCCCAAGGAATGAGGGTGGCCTCAAATGGTAACCATGCTGAGGTAGTGGCAGTTCCGAAAAACCTTTGTGCGCGTGTTCCTGACGGTGTCAGTGATGAAGCAGCTGCATTTACAGTGGTTGGAGCGATTGGCTTACAGGGGATTCGTCTTCTTGATCCAACTCTTGGGGAACGTATTGTCGTAGTAGGACTTGGGTTAATTGGCTTGTTGACAGTACAGATGCTCCGGGCAAATGGATGTAAGGTATTGGGTATCGACCTTGACTCCGATAAATGTGCTTTGGCACGTCAATTTGGTGCGCAGACATGTGACCTCTCCAAAGGAGAAAATGCTATTTCTGTTGCGAATGAATTTAGTGAAGGGAAGGGGGTTGATGGTGTTCTCATTACGGCATCTGCAAAGACAGACTCAATTATGCATGATGCTGCGACCATGTGCCGCAAACGAGGTCGAATCGTATTGGTTGGTGTAGTGGGGCTTAAACTACAGCGCGATGATTTTTATAAGAAGGAGCTGAGTTTTCAGGTTTCTTGTTCTTATGGTCCGGGGCGTTATGATCCGGCTTATGAAGGACAAGGATATGATTATCCTGATGCATACGTACGCTGGACTGAACAAAGGAATATGTCCGCAGTGTTACAGCTCATAGAGGATGGGTCACTTGATGTGGATCCATTGATTAGTCATCGGTTTTTGTTTCATGATGCTTTAACAGGCTACGAAGTAGTAAGTGGAGGTGAAGCATTGGGAATTATACTCGATTTTGGTGATCCTGTTGGAAAAGAAGCAGAAAGCAAATTTGCAAGAAATCTGGATTTGAAGCCAGCTACCCTTTTGGATGTTCCCTCGGTGAGTTTTGTGGGTGCTGGAAACTTTACGAGTCGTCAGTTATTACCAGCTCTTCAGCAAGTAGATGGGATACGATTCCGCACGATTGTTTCTGGCAGTGGTATGTCCAGTGGAACGGTGGCAAAAAAATTCGGTTTTGAAAATGCCGGGAGTGATGCTGTTGCTGTATTTGAAGATCAGGAAACCGATGTGGTTTTCATCACCACTCCACATAATAGCCATGCCAATATGGTTTGTCAGGCGCTGGATGAAGGAAAGCACGTTTTTGTTGAGAAACCGTTGGCTTTGACACTGGAAGAGATCCAAAGTATTCAGCATACTTTAGAGAGTGGTTCTCAAAGTAACTTACTCATGGTTGGGTTTAACCGACGTTTTTCACCACATACGCAGCAACTCAAGAAGTGGTTGCAGGGGTGTTCTGGTTCCAAGTCAGTGATTATTACAGTCAATGCGGGCAGTATACCAGCAGACCATTGGACACAGGATGTTAACATTGGAGGTGGGCGGATTATTGGTGAAGCGTGTCACTTTATTGACTTGGCACGCTATTTAGTAGGTATGCCAATTACGAAGTGGAGCAGTGATCTTCTTGGAGGGCAAGCTGGTGCTTTAAAGGATAGTGCCAGTATTCACTTGCAGTTTGGTGATGGCTCCATTGCGACTATTCACTACTTGGCGACTGGTAATAAGGGGTTTCCAAAAGAACGTGTAGAAGTGTTTGCCGACGGTAAAGTCATGATGATTGATAACTTCCGGGTTACCAAGGGATGGGGTGTTAAGGGTAAATGTAAGACAAGTAATCAAAATAAGGGGCATGCTGAGGGTTTGACGGCTTTTATAGAGGCGATCAAAAATGGTGAGTCATCCCCGATTCCTGTAGAAGAGTTATTAGAAGTGAGTACGGTTGCTATCAAATGTAGCAACACAAGTGACTCCATGTCGTAACACTTTATCAAAGTTTAGGTTAATAAAATTAAATGATGCCGGTTATCGATATTATTGCTGGAGCACGTCCTAATTTTATGAAGATAGCACCTATTATTGATGCTATCAGGGCTTGCCGAAACGACAATGGATCATTGCGTTATCGGTTGATCCATACGGGTCAACATTATGATAGAAATATGTCAGGTTCGTTCTTTGAGCAGCTTGGCATTCCTGATCCCGATGTCAATTTTGGTGTAGGAGGTGGTAGCCAGGCAGAGCAAACGGCGGGTATTATGGTTGCTTATGAAAATCTGCTAAGCCAGAGCTTGTCCGATCTGTGTTTGGTCGTAGGTGATGTTACCTCTACCATGGCGTGTGCTATTGCTGCTAAAAAAGCCGGTGTTAAAGTGGCGCACGTGGAAGCTGGTATTCGTTCTGGGGATATGAGCATGCCAGAGGAGATAAACCGGATCGTTACTGACTCACTCACTGATTATTTTTTCACAACAAGTGAAACAGCGAATGAGAATTTGCGCATTTTAGGTGTTCCTGATGAAAATGTTCATTTTGTGGGAAATACAATGATCGATACACTCTTGAAACATCGTAGCCGTTTTATTCAGCCGCCATGTTGGCAAGATTGTCATTTAGAGGAAAACAAGTTCATGGTGTTGACTCTCCACCGACCTTCGAATGTAGATGAGGAACATCAGTTAGGCGATTTGTTAAAATCAATTGTCGATTATAGTAGGGGGTTGCCTCTCATTTTTCCTGTTCATCCTCGTACCAAGAAAATCATCGAATCGATGCATTTGAATATGGAGAATCTGGTCATGATTGAGCCGCTTTCGTACCTTGAATTTAATTATTTGGTTAGTAAAAGTTTTGCAGTTATTACAGATTCAGGAGGAATTACAGAGGAGGCAACAGTAATGGGGATTCCATGCTTAACTCTACGGGATACCACTGAGAGACCAGAAACAGTGACCTTGGGAACCAATGAGTTGGTTGGATCTGATCCGAAGAATGTACCTTTGGCTCTGGATAAATTATTCAGTGGTAGCTGGAAGGAGCACACTATTCCTCCAATGTGGGATGGAAATACAGGTGCGAGGATAGTTGATATTCTTAGTTCCAAGTTGCTAGCGTAACTGAAATGATAATATCGTATGTGATTGTTAATGAACTTCAAAACGATAGCGCTCTATGCTCGTACACTTAAGTATCTAAGGGTAGAGCAAATATTGGGACAATTGCGGGTGCGTTTTTGTGGTTTGCCAATGAATTTCTCAAAAATCGAGAAAGGGAGTTTTGTAGTTGGTTACAAAGGGGTTTGTGAACGACAAAAAATCCCACCTCCTGTCCCGCCTCAATGTGCTGATGCCATATCACGAGGTGTTTTTGAATTTATAGGCAAAGAAGAGAATCTTGGCCAGCCCATCAACTGGTCTTCTCCTCAATCCTCGAAACTTTGGAGGTATAATTTACATTATTTTGATTGGTTGTGGTCGCTACTTGTACATGAAAAACCAGCGGTGGCAACGGCTGTGGAAATGACTTCCTCGTGGATAGATGATTATGCGTCAGCTTCAGATAATAGATCTTTTCAATGTGGGTGGGAACCCTATCCGATGTCGCTAAGGTTGATAAACTGGGCCTTATTATTTGGGGTCAGGTTTCGTAGTGACGTTGACCAGTACAGTGAATTTCATGATAAACTGAAAAATCAGATTCGTACTCAATCTGAGTGGTTGGCGAGTCATCTGGAGATACATTTACAGGCAAACCATTTATTTGAAAACTTAGCTGCACTGATATGTGTTACATCTATTTATGATTGGGATCGGTCTGATCAGATAAGGGAGAAGGTGCTTTCCCGTTTTAGGAAAGAAATGAGAGAGCAAATTCTTGATGATGGTATGCATTATGAACGCTCTCCTATGTATCATTTGCGGATGCTGTGGATCATTGAAATGCTGAAATCAATTGGTGATGCTGAAGTTAATCGAGTCATTGATGGAGTAGGCCTCAAAATGCAGGAAGCACTTGATCAGGTACGGCATCCAGATGGTTCAATATGCCAGTTTAATGACGCTTCACAAGGTATCTACTATGATGCTTGGAGAGAGCATCATATGCCAGATCGCGGCGCGTGGGCACTTGAACAAGCAGGGTATTATGGTAGCTGGAAAGGAGGTGATGGTGTCATCATTGATGTCGCATCTATTGGACCAAATCACCAACCGGGACATGCGCATGCAGATTTTTTTTCCTTTGAAATGAGTCTTTCAGGGAAAAAAATTATTACTGATACGGGTGTGAGTAGCTACGAGATAGGGGCAGGCAGAAACTACGACCGATCAACTGCTGCTCATAGCACGGTGGAGGTGAACGGTGAGAATTCTGTAGAAGTTTGGAGTGGCTTTCGTGTCGGCCGTAGAGCTACACCACGTATATTAAAATGGGAACCTCAGGGGAATGAATTTTTGCTAGAGGCGGAACATTATGGATATCACCACCTCGCGTGTAAGGCTGTGCATCGCCGCCGATATGTTTGGAACGGTAATGAGTTACACTTGTTTGATAAGGTGGAATTGGTTGAAGCCTCCCATATCGTTTCTCGTATTCATCTTGCTCCAGGTGTGATAGCCCGTTTGAAAGAACGATGTGTGGAGTGTGCATTGGATGATGTGAAGTTTCTCATTACATTACCTAAGCATGCTGATTGTCAGATCGTAGAATCCGTTTGCTACCCTTACTTTGGGCAAGCCGAGGATAGGAGCGTTGTTGAGATTCGTATGAAGGTTGATCCGCCATATCGTGAGTGGCTCTGTAAAATCATTCGGGTAAATGAAGATATTGGATTGGCTTCGTAAAAGAGAGACAGGTGCATGAAGATTGTCTACTTAACACATTATTATTTGCCTGAAGGTAACGCGCCTGCAACGAGAGTATCTTCGCTGGCGAAGCGGTGGGTTCGTGATGGTAATGATGTTACTGTGATTACTGGTGTCCCCAATGTTCCCAATGGCATTATTTATTCAGGTTATAAGAATAAGATTTTCCCACAAAAGGAGACCATCAACCAGGTGAGTGTCACTCGGCTATGGACTTGGCTTGCCCCAAATAAAGGAACGATTAGCCGAATTGTTAATTATCTGTCTTATATGTGGAGTGTATTATTATACAGTCCGTTTATTGGTCGGGCTGATGTCATTATAGCGACATCACCGCAGTTTTTTTGTGGCTGGGCAGGTGTATTATTAAAGTGGAGGTTTAGAGTTACAGCTCCATGGAGCAAGAAACCACGGTTTGTACTGGAAATTCGGGATATCTGGCCGGAATCAATTGGAGCAGTTGGTGCGATGAATAAGGGGATAGTTTTTCGGTTTTTGGAATTTTTAGAAAAACGTATGTATACTTCTGCTGATCACATTGTTACTGTTGGATCTGGTTATAGCCGGGTTTTACAGGAAAGAGGTGTTGCGGAAGAGAAAATATCTATCATTACCAATGGTATAGATAAGGAAGTGTTGGGTCAGTCTTCGTTGGACTCAGGCAGCTTCAGAAAGAAATGGGGTTTGGAAGCTAAGTTTGTATGTAGCTATATAGGAACCATTGGAATGGCGAGTGGCCTATCGATTTATTTACGGGCAGCGAAGCTTCTCAAACAATCGGGTGAAGATCACATTGCTTTGGTTGCAGTTGGAGATGGTGCTGAACGATCTGATCTGGAAAAAAGAGCAAAAGAAGAGGGCCTGGATAACCTTGTTTTTACTGGGAGATGCGATAAAGACACGATCCCTGGAATTCTCGAGGCTTCAGACGTTTGTTTTGTCCACTTGAGAAAAAATTCTTTATTCCAAACTGTGATTCCATCCAAAATCTTTGAGGCAATGGCCAAAGAAAAGCCCATTATCATTGGTGTAGAGGGTGAGGCTCAGAAAATCATTCATGATGCCGGATGTGGAGTGTCCATTGAGCCTGAAGATGAGCAAGGGTTAGTCACTCATGTGATTAATTTATCTCGTGAAGGTGCTAAATTATCTGACCTTGGCAGCAGGGGGAAAGTTCATGTAGAAAAGTATTATGACCTTGATCTGCTTGCCCAAAAATATATGGAGTGCCTAAAGTCAGTGAGTAGGTAAGACGTGTAAAAGAACCCCCTATCGAAATTGTAAACCATGCGAAAAATACGTCGTAAATTAAAGCAGCATTTAAGGGCGAAGATGCAGGTCTACGTCGTTGTATTATCTGTCATTTTGCTTCTGGCTGCCGCAATTATTGGAGCCCAATATGTAGCGGAGGGGGATGTTGAACACAGAAACAGGGTCAAATCCTTAGTAGCTAGTTCAGAAGAGCAATATTTGGAGGCCATTGGAAAAATTCAAAATGGCGAATATGAGGAAGCTAAGACGATGATGTTGAGGCTAGCCCGTTTGGGGAACACAGAGGAGCATACTCTTGGTTATGGCAAGGCCCATCTCTGGGTAGCAAAGGACATGCTCCCGACACTCAAAGCAGATTTTATGGGTAAGTTCCCATTGGGTCATGCTGCAGAGAATCGAGCTGCGCTACAGAAAATTGATAAGGATGCCCTGGCTTTAGCCCAGCGGCATTTGGAGCATGTTGTGGTTTTGAATCCTGAGATCGAAGAAGGGTGGACATTACTTGCCGCCAGCTATTTTGCTTCCAATAAAATCAGTAAAGGTGCAGATGTCTTGATTAAGGCAATCACTCACCCCAAAACACCTCATCCAAAGCTGAGTATATTTTTAATCAACTTTCTATTTAAGGCAGATAATGATCTAGCTCTTCAAGAGCGTGCTTGGCATTGGTTTTCAACTTTGGGCCAGCAAACTCAATCGGATGACAGGCAAGTTGTTGCATCACGTATTCGCTATGTAATGAGTGCTTTGATACTAAAGAAGTATGAAAGTGCAGATATTGTGATTAAGCGTATGGAGGCAAGGCTGGCGCATCGACTGAAGGATCAAAATCAAAGTGAGAAATATTCTAGCCATCACATTGTGAAATCGACTCGTGCGGCATACCACTACCAGCGTGCATTGGCTCAGTTGAGTTCATCAAAATCGGCTTCACGAGAAATTTATGCCCAAGTAGTTAATGAGCTGAATCAGGTTTTGCGTATTCAACTTGATTGTAAATCGGCAATTGATGGTTTGCATTATGTTGGGCAACAAGATTCTAG
This sequence comes from Epimenia babai, assembly GCA_011762755.2. Classification (NCBI taxonomy): domain Eukaryota; kingdom Metazoa; phylum Mollusca; class Solenogastres; order Cavibelonia; family Epimeniidae; genus Epimenia; species Epimenia babai. The sequence goes on along the minus strand of WURV02185413.1, from coordinate 126,555 downwards.
CTTTAAAAAAGACATCGAAAAAACTTTAAAGGGTGTGTTGTCTTCTCAAGTAGAGTCGTCTTCCACAACAAAGTCTTCAGCACTTCTAGCTCTGGCTCTCATCGGTGACAAGAGTCCTTCTGAGAAGCGAGCATATTTGAACGATGCACTGAGAGTGGATGCTCAAAATAGTGATGTGATTGTCCATTTGATCGAATTGATGGTGCGTGAAGAATCTCCTGACTATGCCAGTATTAAAAGTATGGCTCAGAATGTCTTGAAATCGGAAAATAGCAAATATCATGCGCGTTGCCACCATGTGCTGGGTTTGGTTCATTTTCGTATGAAGGATTGGCGCAAGGCCATAGTCGCTTTGGAAAAAGCTTTAGCAGGTTTAAGTAACCCAAGTGAAATTCACCACATGCTTTCGGTTGCTTACTCAAAAGTGGGGAAATCGAACCTTTCGAAGATGCATGCACAGGCATCAGGAGAGTAGGCTGAGGCTTATGATGCAGCTGTGTTGAAGTTTTTTGTCACCAAAACTAAGTTAAGTATATTACAAAATGATCCATTTTAAAAAGTGGGGGGTATGGTTAGTCACCTTGTTGGCGGCATTATTGTATATCCCAATTTTGGCAGACTATTTTGTGGTATTGCAGCATAAGAATTATTACAAGTTTTGGCCCATACTCCTTTTGGTAGTGGGTGTCATGTTCGCATATCGATGGCGTAATGCACCTAAGTCTGAGGTGCATATTTCTCCTTGGGTGAATTGCTTTGTCGTTGTTGTTGCCTTAACGACCATATTATTCTCATGGCTTTATTATGTACCATGGTTTGCAAGTGTATCTTGGGTTTTACTTATGGGGGCAGGTGCTTTGTATCTTTCCGGCTATCGTAAGATCACAAACATATGGGGCTTATGGCTTCTTCTTGTGTTGTTTATTCGGCCTCCCTATCAACTTTCTTTGCGTTTAATGTCCTGGATGGAGAACTTAAGTGTTCAAGCTGCGTCGTCTGTATTGGATTACGGAAGTGTGAAACATGTGATCCAAGGTGATATATTGGCTTTGCCGGAATATGATTTGCATATTGAAGCAATGTGCAGTGGGTGGTTTTCACTGGTGAGTATGATTTCAACTGCTGCAGTAATAGCTGTGTTGCGTAATAGGCGCTTGCTGCATACTGTGGTCTTGTTCGGGGCTTCAGTAGTTGCTGTCTGGGCCTTGAATACATCTCGCATATTGATATCAGTGACCATTTATATTTGGTATCATGTTGATCTATTGCAGGGTGTTTATTTGTTTTTTTATCAGTTGTTTTCTTTCCTGATGGGCATGGTGCTGGTTTTGAGTGCCGATGCTTTAGTGGCCTTTTTGTTGGTTGGAGGTGATGCATCCAAGTTGAATGATGTCAACCAATCACCTAAAGGGATTGTCGGAAAGATATGGATACTGGTGACATCATTTGAGTTGTCTTCATTATTTAGAAAGCTATGGATACAAGATGGTATGCGTTTCAAGCTCATGCCGCTTAGCATCATGGTATTGGTTTTAATTACTTTAATAGGATTGGAAGGAGTCGTGTTATACTATAGACCCAAAGTGGTACAGAAAAAGTTCATGTATGGAGAAGGGGAGCTGTCCAAGATAAGCAAGGAATCTGTGATATTTAACCGTGCTGGTTGGCAAAATGTTTCTTATTCTGAAGAGAAACGAGATTTTGGTAGTATATGGGGTGCGCTATCGAATACTTGGCGATTGAAGTATAACGGTCTGATGGTTATTATGTCCTTGGATTATCCCTTTGATAACTGGCATGATGTCAAGAGGTGCTATAAAAACATCGGCTGGAAAATTAGCTCCGAGAAAATTCTTGCGGAGCAGCCAATATTTGATTGGGGGGCATCGGAAACAAATATGACTTTGCCAAATGGTGATGCGGCTTATGTGTTATGCAGTCATTGTGATCACTTGGGAAATACGGTAGAGCCAAAGCCGGCAACGCACCGTTTGGATATGTTACTATACCGTTTCCATCCTGACCGGATGACGGCGCCTTTTGGGACATGGTCTGATAAGGCGACACGGACCTTTTATCAAACACAGTGTATGGTAGCTACACCATTACCATTGGATGAGGCGACTAAAGAGGAGATACGTATTATGTATGCTCAATTTCGAGAGCAAACCAGAAAAGCAATTGAAATAAGAAGCCGGCAAAATTGATATTAAGTATCTGATGAATAACCCTTATAGCCATCCTCGATTTGACCGGCTCAAACGAATTTCGCGATTCCGCTACATGGTATCGTTGATCGTTTGCTTGCCTGAATATATTGTATGGCAGCTTTCGAAGTTGATTCCTGACCGTTTGGGGCATCGGCTAAAAAAGCGCTTCGGGTTTTTGTGGGAACCTTGTCAGCAAGTCATCGAATTCTTTCGCTTTTGGGGTCTTACAAGAAGCTGGAAGATGTTGTTCTTTGCATTACCTTTACTGCTTGTGGTTGTGGGGCTATTATCCATGCTTTTCTTGGCTAAGAGCCAAACGAACGAAGAGCGGTATGGAGACTATCGACAGAGTCTATTACAATCTGTTGCTAAGCAAGAATATGAATTAGCGGATTTCTTAACTGGTAAACTACTTTATAGTAAGTCTTACCATGATGATGGTGGTCTCATGTTTGCTGCAATGATAGCGGCTCATGAAGTGGGTAACATCCCACGTCGAGATTTATTGTTGAAAAGATTAACTCGAGAGCTGAATTATTCTCGGGCTCATATTTGGGCAGCCAACCGTTTGTCTTCGGGGGGTGAGGCGAGTCAGCGCAATGTTCCAAGGGCCATTCAACATATGGTTGCTGCTTTGGAGGATAGTGAAAACCCAGAGCCGATCTATATTCAACTGGCATTTTTGTATTACCAAACCGGGAGATCTGAAAAAGCTATCCAGATGCTACAAGAGCTCAAGGAGCCAACACCTCGTGCGAGGATCTTGCTGGCACAGATTTTCCTAGCGAGTGGTAATAGGGAGAATGCGGTTGCAACAATCCGTGATTTGTTAGATGACCTTGATTTGGAAAATCCGGAAAGGAATCAATTTTATGAAGAGCGTATTGATGCCAATATTTTATTAATTAACTTGGGTGCCAGTTCTAGTGAGGTGAACAATAATTTGGTTGATCTTGTAAAGAAGCTTGAGCGTTTATTATTAATTGATTCTGAGAATGAGAGTGTCAGGTCTCTGATTGCTTCAGCCTATAGTGGTCTGGCACGCGATGCCTTAAGAAGCACGACTAAAGCAGGCCGATTGAGCTCTCTGGGATATTTTGAGAAAGCAGTGCAAACGGGGGTGATGCCGCGTGGTTTTGGTTCCAGCATTTATTCAGCGAGTAACTTGGATTCGAGTGGGGGGCTAAGTGACCTTGAAATGCGTGCTGCTTTGGTTGAAGGTGTTGGTATTCCGATGGCTCATATTTTTCTTGGTTTGGACGCTTGGAAAAAAGGTTTAACGGATAATACAGTGTTTCACTTTCGATTGGCTTACCAGCATGAGCCAGAGGCGTTGAAGGCAGTTGAGCTTTTGGCTATTCATGTTGGCAGAATTGATGAAAGGGGCACGCTGAATCCTTTCCGGCTCTCTCTTGATTCACAACCACTTTGGAAAAGGGCTCTGGGGCTGCTTGATATTGTTGCCGATATTGACCCTGAATCGTATGAGCAATGCTTGTTATCTAAGTGTGTTATTATGTCGAATCGTCAGCGTTGGGCCGAACTTGTTTTGCTTGTAGAGCCATATCTTGAGAAAGCGACGAGTAAAAACCATACAACATTTTTGAATCTATTGATCAGTGGTTATCGAGAACTAGGGGATAATGCTAAGTTCGATAAGTATATGAAAATACTGCAGGCTAAGGATCGTCAGCGGGCGGAGTAATAGGAAGTGTGCCAGCATTGTTGACTCAAAGAAGCAGATCTGATATTTACCTTTGGTGGAATAGTTGATCATCCAAGGTTCGATTAAAATTTAATCATTCCAGCTAAATTTAATGAATAACGAGCATAAATCTGTTGTAGTTTCAGATGACGTACCGTCCGGGGTGCCGTCTGAAAATTTGTCAACAGGCACGATTTTCAAGGAAAGTGGTATCCTTGGTCAGGGAGTTCTCCATTGGAAAAGAGCATTGATTGGGCAGATTTACCCCTTGGCGCTTTTTGTTTTGGACCTTTTGTTGCTATCGACGATATTTGCCATCGTTGTTTCCTTGCGTTACGATGTGAGCTTGTTTCAGGCAATGAGTCGTCGAGTTTTATTGGTGATCATCTCTGCGAGTGTGATGGGCCTATACATGATAGGGGGCTATAACTATCAAACCAATAAGAGTACGTTCCGATTTATTAGTGAGCATATCATTGTATCCGCCGGGGTTTTTGTTGGGGTGTTTTTCATTATCTATTCATTTGTTGCCTATGGTTTTCAAATCAACTCAGGGCGTAGTATTGTTGCTGCCACCTTGCTCATTTTTCCCACGATTTCGATTGCCTACCGATACTGTTTATCCCGGGTCAAGGCGTCCTATCAGAGAGGGAATGCGCTGTGTGTTATTGGATCAGGATGGGCGGCCGAGGACATTTACCAAAGATTACGGCAGAGGAAATCCACTTATGAGATCATTGTTGTAGATCCTGACGATACTTGCATAGGAAACCGACTTATTAAAAATGACTCTGGGTCTCCTGTCATTGAATCTTTAGAGAGCATTTCGCTGAATTCATCGATGCATGGACGTTATGTGGAGAGCTATGTTGTGGCGTGTCCTACTGATGATCTTCCGAGTGGCTTTCTTAAAAAACTCGCAGTGGCTCATTTTAATGGGAACAATGTTTGTTCGTATGAAGCTTTCTTGAGGGAGAAACTGATGATGATTCCTCCAAGTGAGGTGTCGATGGCATGGGCGCTGGAAGAAGGATTCCTGCTCAACAAGAATGTGACTTATGACCGGGTCAAGAGGCTTGGAGATATCTTATTTGCTATCGGTGGATTGGTGATACTGTCTCCATTGTTTCTTATTACGACGCTGTTGGTGAAATTGACGAGTCGTGGCCCAATTATTTTTAAGCAGGTTCGCGTAGGAAAAAGGGAGGAGCCATTTATGCTCTACAAGTTCCGCAGTATGAAAGTGGGGGCGGAAAAGGGTGATAAGTACACTGCCAAAAACGATTCGAGGCTTACTGTGGTCGGAAAATTTTTGCGGAAAACAAGATTGGATGAGCTTCCCCAGTTTTGGAATGTTTTGAAAGGTGATCTGAGTCTCATCGGTCCGCGTGCCGAGTGGATTGATTTGGTCAAAAACTATGAGAAGAAGTTTCCGTATTATCATTTTCGCCATGCGGTGAAACCGGGAATTACAGGTTGGGCGCAAGTCAACTATTCCTATGGTGCCAGTGAGAAAGATACGTTGGAGAAACTCTACTACGATCTTTACTATGTGCGTAAGCATTCATTCCTTCTTGATGCGATTATCGTTGTGAAGACGATTTATATTGTGCTGTTTGGGCGTGGCCAGTGAGCCTTGCTTCTCTCTACAGACAGTTTTTATTTTGCAACCTCACCATGTATGGTGAGGTTGTTTTTCTTTAGAGCTGTGATTAGTATGGGCGTGTGCGATTGAAACTGACGGTAGCTTATGACGGTAGACCTTATGGAGGTTGGGCGACCCAGCCGGGTGGGAATACGGTTCAGGATTGTCTCGAGAATGCTATTGAAGAAATAGCGAAGGAGAGTGTCCGTGTTCATGGATCAGGCCGGACAGATGCGGGGGTACATGCAGAAGGGCAGGTTGTGCATTTTGATGCCCCGGATGGTCTTAGCATGAATCCTTTTAATTGGGTGCCAGCGATCAATACCAAGCTTCCTTCGACAATCCGTGTGCTGACTTGTGAGGAAGTGGCGGCTGATTTTCATGCACGGTTTTCCGCTACCAGCAAGACGTATACCTATGACCTTTGCTTGGCACCGGTCTTGCCTCCATTGAAAGCCGGTCTTGCCTGGCATTTGCCACGGCAGCTGGATCCGGACACTTTGTCTCAAGCGTTAGGCATATTGCGTGGGGAGCATGATTTCCGTGCCTTTGCAGCTTTGCGTGGTAATGAGACTGAGGAGACTTCTTACCAGCGGGTACTGTATGAGTCTCATTTTCAGACGACGGATGATGGCTATCACATTACTTATGTAGGGAATGGCTTCCTTTATAAGATGGCGCGGTTGCTGACAGGGGCCGTTGTTTATGCTGCGCAAGGGAGATTACGTCTTGATGATTTAGCCTCTTTGTTAAACCAGTCTGCAGACCTTCCACATGGGCGTTCGCCCTTCTGTGCTCCACCAGACGGGTTGATGTTGAAGCGTGTTGATTATTCATAAAAAACGCGACACCCCGTGTGGAGTGTCGCGTGTGAAAGAATGAGATATTTCGATTAGTGTGCTTTGCAGAACTCTTCGAATCTGGTGAGTCCTTCGTTAAGCACGTCCAGTGTGGTGCAGTAGCTGAGGCGCACACTGTTGTCATTTCCAAACGCAATGCCGGGAACAGCGGCGACCCGGTAGCGGTTGAGCAACTTATCACAGAGGTTAACTGACTTAAGTCCAAGTTCCTCGGTATCTACCAAGAAGTAGAAAGCTCCTTGGGGCTCGGTGACCTTGATGTTTGGAATGGCATTGAGACGAGCATAAACAAATTGACGGCGTACATCGTATTCTGCATTGAGATCCTTGATGAAGTCTTTGCCTTCTTCAAGGGCAGCCAGAGCGCCATATTGCGCGAAGCTTGTTGCATTGGATGTGGTATGCCCTTGGATACGTGAAATAGCGGCAGCAAGTTCAGTAGGGGCAGCGGTGTAGCCAATACGCCAACCAGTCATGGAGTAGGCCTTAGAAAACCCGTTGACTGTGATGGTCAGGTCGTAGAGGTCTTTGCTCAGTGATGCGATGCTGGTGTGCTTGGTTTCACCGTAGACAAGGTGTTCGTAAATTTCATCGGCGAGGATGACGATGTCCTCATAGAGTGCAACCTCACCCAGAGCACGTAGTTCGTCCTCGGTGTAGACTGAGCCAGTTGGGTTACCTGGTGTATTGAGGATGATCATTTTGGTCAGGCCAGTCATGTGCTCCTCAAATTGTTCCGGTGTGATCTTCCAGTTGTTTTCTGCAGTGGTTTCCACAAAAACGGGGACACCTCCGGCGAGGCGGACCATTTCCGGATAACTCACCCAATAAGGTGAAGGGATAATGACTTCGTCACCTTCTTCACAAACGGCGAGAATAGCATTGAAACAGGACTGTTTGGCGCCGCTGTTGACCACGACTTGGCGTGGATCGTAATCAATGCCATTGTCCTTTTTGAGTTTATTGGCGATCCCTTCACGGAGTTCGGGGATACCTGCAGCGGGGGTATACTTGGTTTTGCCTTGTGCGAGAGCTTCTACAGCTGCTTGCTTGATGAAATCAGGTGTATCTTGATCTGGCTCACCTCCTGCGAGTCCGTAAACTTCCTCGCCACGAGCTTTCATGGCCTTGGCTTGGTTGGTGACCGAGAGGGTGAGGGAAGGAGCGACGCTAGCGACGCGAGATGAGATGGAGTCCATGGTTCTTGGCTGGTGCTGGTGGTTGAATAAATGACGTCCCAGAACGGGGGGACACAGGTCATTTCACGAGCACCCCCCTCCGGAGTGATGGGGACTAGTTAGCGGATACCGTTACTGATGCAAGTCTAATGAGGTATGAGGGATGGAATTTTTTTACTTCCGGCTGTGATGGCCTCCATGAGCAGTTACCCATTTACCTTTCTTGACGATTTTTTCGAATTTCAAACCACATTTGAGTGCGGTTTGCCGTGTTTCGTCCCACTGGTCTCGCAAGATACCGGATACAACAAGATCACCTTTTGGTTCTAATGAGGATGCAATGACGGGGAAAGCCTGCTGCAAGATGGTGGAGAACATGTTGGCGACAACGACGGGCCATGTTCTGGTGGGTTGCCACTTGAGGACGTCTGTTTCAGAGATTTTAATGTTCCCGACATGGTTGCGGCGGACATTGCGCCGTGCGACTTTGACGGCCTGAGGGTCAAAGTCCATGCCATGGCACTGGTTTGCTCCCAGCATGCGTGCGGCAATTGCAATAACACCTGTGCCTGTACCGAGGTCCAGCATGTCCCAGCGGTTGGCTTCTTGAGTTTTGGCAATGTCTACAAGCATGCGCATGCAGGTCGAGGTTGTGGCATGGTCGCCTGTACCGAATGCCATGTCAGCCGGTATCTGAATAATGTGCCTACCGAGAAACTCCTTGGCAAGTTGCTCTCTGGCATCATCGTCACGTGATCCTGTGATGACAATGGAGCTGCGGATACGTATGGGGGCACGCATGGGCTCTTTGATAGCAGCCCAGTTTTTATGTACGAGTTTGCGGATACTCCCACCGAAGAGCTTTTGGATTTTTTCTGCTTCTTCTTCCGATTCGGTATAAACCTCGACCCGGATTGTCTTATTAGTCTTTAAGCGTGAGATGACGGCGTTTGGATTGCCGTAGAATCGATCTTCCCATGCGTCCATCCACTGGGCATCAGAAAGTTTGGACCATATCCACATGGTCCCGAGTTAAACATGGTTGGCGGACCAAGCAGAAGAAAATTTTTTGCAACCTTGGCGGAATATCACTTTTTGGGTTGGAGGCGTAGGATACGCTTCTTAATCATGGAAGAGTAGCGCCCAGGACGGTTGACGTCATTGATGGTGATAATCTGATTGGCGATTTTGAGGGCTGCTTCGTAGTCCTTGGAAAGGTAGTGCGAGGAGAGTTTGAACAAGAGAGCCGTTTGAAGGGATTCGTTTTTCAACTGGTGCTGGCGGATGTAGTTATCAACTTCCACGATGATTTTCGCGTAATCACGGTTTTTGAAAAGAGGTTTGACGATGTGTCCAAGTGCGATGGTGGTTTTTTGGATTTGATAGCGGGTGTAAAAGCCACTGACGTCGTCGGGGTCTGCTGCAGCGATGGCAGCGATTTCTTTTTCGTAAAACGAAAGTGCTGCACTAGGGACAATGGAGAGGGCCTTTTCCAAGGTGCGGGCTTTTTCGGGGCCTTCCAAATTTTCGGCAAGGGCAAGGGCGGTATCGCGAGTTTTTTTCCGTTCCCGTAGTTTGTTAATGTGCGCAATATACGGTGCTGCACCTCCTTTGCGGTATCCTGTTTTGGCATAGGGTCTGCCAAGTGCGTCGCATAGCATGACGGTAGGATAGCCTGTGATGTTGTATTTTTTCTTCAATATCACGTTTTGTTGTGAGAGCTCAGGGAGCAGCTCTTTTCTACGTGGGAAATCAATTTGTACCAGTATGAAGTCCTTGTTAATTGCTTTGGCCAAAGCCTTGTCGTGAAAGACTTCCTTATTGAGCTTCATGCACCATCCACACCAGTCGGATCCCGTGAAATGAACCAGCAAGTCTTTGTTTTCTTGAGCTGCCTTCTGCTTGGCGGCAGCAAAGTCTGTATGCCAGATATCGTCCTTTGCCTGAAGAGGAAGGGTGAAGAAAAGCAATGGCAGCAGAGTGCCTGCGAGATGGTTTTTTGAGCAGGTCATGTTCTGTACGGGAAGCGTTGACGATCCGCTATTTTGTCTATGCATCCCTTGGGGCCTCGGCATATGCCTTGGCGACCTCTTCAGCAATGATACGTATTCCTTCACGGACAGTGCGTTCGTCCATGGTGTAGGTAACACGGATGCATTCGTTCTGGTGTTGCCATGGCTCGGCATCATCCAGGCCGAAGAAGAAATAGTGACCAGAAATGACGAGGACCTCACGAGCTTTCAGACGCTCGTAGAGTTCACGTGAGCTGATCGGTAGGTCTTCAAACCACATCCAGAGGAATAGAGCACCTTCACGCAGGTGAATGCGGTAAGGAAGTGCAGGATCAAAGAACTCTTCGGCCCAGTCGCGAGCTTGCTGTGATTTTTTAACGTAGAACGGGCGTACGGTATCGTTGCTGAGAGAAAGAATTTCGCCACTACGGACGAGTGGTTCCATCAGTGCTTGGCCGACATTTCCATTGGCAAGACCTACGATAGCACTCATGGATGCGACGCCTGCGGCAATATCTTCACGTGCGACTACGATGCCAGTACGTGTGCCGGGGAGCCCAATCTTGGACAGGCTGAGTGTAAGGATGATGTTATCATTCCATACGGGAGTTGCTTCAGTGAAAATGATATTGGGGAATGGTGCCCCGTAGGCATTGTCGATGATCAGGGGAATACCATGTTCGTCGGCGAGGGCAGACAAGCGGGCAATTTCCCGGTCGGTGAGCACATTTCCGGTCGGGTTGGTTGGACGTGATACACAGATGGCGGCGATATCGTCATCAACGTGCAGGTTGTCAAAGTCCACACGGTACTTGAAGTCATGTTCGCCAATTTTCTCGATTTTGGGGCGTACAGCTTGGAAGATATTGGGCCCTACGGATTGGTTGGCATAGCCAATGTACTCTGGAACAAGGGGAAGAAGGATTTTTTTGCACTGACCATTGGGAAAGGTTCCTGCAAGTGCGTTGAAGAGGAAAAAGAATGCCGTTTGGCCTCCGGAAGTGATGGCGATATTTTTTGCCGTGATATCCCAGCCAAAGCTGCGATTGAAGAGTCCGGCGAGTGCTTCAAGGAACTTGGGATTTCCCCGTGGAGGGTCGTAATTGGCGAGGGTTTTTTCCAGCCCTCCAGATGTTGCGAGAATTTCTTCAAGACGTCTGCGCCACAAGGCGTTGACTTCCGGAATGTGTGCGGGTTGGCCACCACCAAGCATGCGGGTGTCAGGGCCGCCAAGAGCCAAGGCATTGCCCAGATCATCCATTAGCTCTTCAATGCCGCTGCCCATACAGAGGCGTTGGCCAAAATTGGAAAATTGCTCACTCATGATTGTTTGCGATGTTGTTTTCGCTGGGGCAGAGCTAGCAACAATGTTTCGCTCACGCCAACCAATAAAATGGGTATAGGATAAAAAACGGCGGCATTGTTAACAATGCCGCCGAGTAAGAAAGTGGGGAATAATTGTGGTGTTATTCAGCGGGTTTTGAGGGGTCTACTACCTTAGGTGGTTCGATGCCTGGAACTTCAGGTTCAGGAGCTACGGCAGGTGCATCTGGTTCAGGCTGAGGCTGGTCTGGGATACCGGGAACCTCAGGTTCAGGTGCTTCACCGGGAATCACAGGGACATCTGTAGCGGGAGGTGTGACGGGAACCTCTTCAGGAGAACGTTTTTCTCCAAGCATTACTGAGGGAACGTATCCTACTTCACCAGTATCTACGACTTCCACTTTGACGTAAGAGCCTTTGGAAGAAATGACCTTCACATCGGTGTAGTCGGGAAGAATCTTGCTGGGTTGATCTTCTTCCTTAGGGAATTTCAGGAAGAAGGCTGTGCTAGGTGAAACTGTTTGAAGAAAGGTCCCGGGAGTGAATGCTGGGCCGTAGGGGTCGGCATTTTCAGAGGCAACAGTGCCACCGGGAGCATCAAGTGGGTTATAGGCATCACTACCGCCAAGTGGCTTGTTCAAGGAGTCACAACTCACCATGGAGAGACATGCGGCGGCTGGCAGGGTCAGGAGGGCTATACGTTTCATTCTGTTGGGAGTTTGTACTCAGGGGGAGCCCGGGTCAACGGATTTTCATATAATCCTCGGCGGCCTCCAGCCAATGGCGGGGGCATACAATGCCTTCTTTTTCGAGCCGATCAGGATTCATGGCTGTATGAACCGGGCGTTGTTCACGGAAAAAATGGGCGTCGGCGATGGATAAACCGGTGAGGGTGGGCTCAGAAAATCCGGGTATATGACGGTGTGCAATCTGGCAAATTTTTTCGGCATAACTGAACCAGCTTTCTGGTTCTCCGCCATTGCAAAGGTGGTAAATGCCAGAGGAGGTGTCTTTTTGGAGTAACTGTTCTACCCACTTCACCACGTCATGAGTGAACGTTGGCATGGAGAATTTGTCGTGGATGAATTGCTGGGGTTTTCCGGCGATAGCTTGATCCAGCACTTGGTCAAAGTGGGAAGATCGGTTGGGGGAAGATGGGCCAAATAACCATGATACACGTGCAACGATGGCATTGGGGTTGGCCTCTAGCACGGCCTGTTCGCCCGCAAGTTTCGTGTTGCCGTAAACGTTGATGGGGCCCGGTGTATCCGTTTCTGATTTTTTGCCCTCCTCATGTCCTCCAAAAACGTAGTCGGTGCTGAAGTGGATGAACCGTGCCTGTTTTTCCCGACAGACTTGGGCCATGACATGTGGCGATTGCACGTTGACGATTTCCGCCTGCTCCGGGTTGTCGAGACATTCTTCCAAGCCGGATATTGCGGCAGGATTGACGAGTAGGTCGAAATCGGTTTCCTGTAGCAGATGTTGCAATTCCTGAGGACGGCTTAAGTCAGCCTCTGCTCGGGTGATTGTATGGAGGGAGAAACGAGGGTCTTTTCCCCACAAAGAGAGGAAAGCTCCACCTAGTCGCCCAGTGGAGCCTGTGAGTAAGACTCGGGTCATGAGGTCCTCCTATCCCACGAACATGTGTTCACCGATTTCGTCTTCAAGATCGGCAAACTCGTCAGCGGTGACACCTGCATCACGGATGTTACGCAGTGTGCGGCGTGTGCCCCGGCTGGTATTGGGACCATTGACTTTATCAGCAACGGTTCCCACCAAAGTTGGCGCAAGTGCGGCAATGCCAAGGGCAGCAAGGGTGAGGGCCACAGGGCGTCGTGTATCCCGGTGCATTAAATCACCAAGAAAAACACCGGCGGCTGCACCCAGCATAGCAGGGGCGAACGACGCGCTTGTTTCGATCCAAGTTTTGTCTGACTGATCCTGTGACATGCAGATACGTTAGCTGCTGATTGGTCTGATGAAAAGGGGAAATAGGGAGAGTTTTTCAGGATTCATTCTTTTCATGTCCATAGACCCTCATCATGCTCCGCCCATGTCCCAACCGAATTCCGATCGTTTTGCCCTGATTCTTGCCGGTGGTAGTGGAACCCGTTTTTGGCCATTATCCAGAAATGCACGTCCGAAGCAGTTGCTCAATCTTTTTGGTGATACGACGTTGTTGAACCAGACGATTTCCCGTTTGGAGGGGCTGGTGCCACATGAAAATATTCTTATTCTGACCAATGCACTTCAGGAAGAAGCAGTTAGAGAGGTGGCATCTGAATTGCCTCCGGAGAATATTTTTGCCGAGCCAGCGAAGCGTGATACTGCACCTGCAGTGGCATTGGGTGTAGCATTGGTTGCAGCCCGCAACCCCAATGCCACGATGATGGTGTTGCCGTCTGACCAGCTGATTAATGATACTGCCGCTTACCAGTCTGTGATGGATGATGCGATGACTGTGGCAGCAGGAAACGAAGCTTTGGTGACGGTTGGAATCAAGCCGACTTGGGCATGCCCATCATTTGGGTATATCGAGCGTGGTGGTCCGGCAAAACTGAGTGGTGGCCCGTTGACACATCAGCCACACGAGGTAGAGCGTTTTCGGGAAAAACCGGATAGCAAACTTGCGCAGACATTTCTGGATCAGGGGAATTTTGCTTGGAATGCAGGCATGTTTATTTGGTCGGTTCCGACGGTGACGGCTGAGCTTACAGCCCATGCTCCTGAGCTTGCAGAGTTTATTGCGGATATTCGTGGTGCAGATGATGTGGATACGGCAGTCCTTGAAAAGTTCCCTCATCTGACACCTATCTCGATCGATTATGCATTGATGGAAAACGCCAGTCGTGTGCTTAACATTGAGGCGACTTTCGACTGGGATGATGTTGGTTCATGGATATCCGTTGCAAAATATCTGGATGAACAGGGTGACAATAACCGAACGAATACCGGGCTGGCAGAAATCGATAGTGAGAACAATATTGTTTTCAATGCTCGCAAAGCGTCCAAGGTGGCCTTGTTAGGTGTGGATGATCTGATTGTGGTGCAAACGGATGATGCCTTGCTCATTGCCAATCGCCATCAGGCAGATGCGATCAAGGATCTGGGTAAACAGTTACCGGAGGAACTGCTTTAAGGTTTGATGAACACGGAGCATCCAGTTCTTGGCATTGATCACGGGGATGCCCGTATCGGGATTGCGGCAACCGATCCTGTGGGGATCATGGCGCATCCTGTGGAAACGATTCAGGTGCGTGAGGTTGATCCGGTTGAGCGGATTGTGGAATTGGTCCATGCAAGGCAGATACGGCAAATTGTGTTGGGATTGCCATTGCGCATGGATGGGAGTGAGGGAGATGCGGCCGAAAAATGCCGGGCATTTGGCGAAAAAATCAGACAGCGACTTCCTGAGATTCCTCTACACTTTTGTGATGAAACCCTGACAACGGTTGCCGCAGCGGAAAAACTTCATCAGGCGGGGAAAAATGCCAAACGCCAGAAAAGCATCATCGATCAGGCGGCAGCGGTTGAGATACTCAATACTTGGCTGGGTTTTTGAGTGATTGTGCTGGGTTGAGCACCATTTTCCCTTCCACATTCAGCATGATTTGGAAAGAATGGGAGTAACCGATGCCATTTAGGTGCGGTATACCTCCCAAGTCTGATTATTTTCCAACCTATTTCATGTATGAACGAAAAACCACGTCTCTCATTTTGGCAAATCTGGAACATGTCCTTTGGTTTCTTTGGTATCCAGTTTGGCTTCGGTTTGCAAATGGCGAACATGAGCGCGATTTACCAGTTCCTTGGCGCGGAGGAGAGCGAGTTGCCTTTGCTCTGGCTGGCGGCACCGATGACAGGTCTGATTGTGCAGCCGATCATCGGTTATATGAGTGACCGGACGTGGACACAGTTGGGACGCAGAAGGCCTTATTTCCTGATCGGGGCGATCTGTGCAAGCATCGCGCTGATCTTCATGCCAATGTCCAGCACACTGTGGATGGCGGCGGGTCTACTCTGGGTGCTGGATGCCTCTGTGAACGTCAGTATGGAACCCTTCCGCGCATTTGTCGGGGATATGCTGCCGGCTCAGCAGCGCAAGGTAGGCTTCACCATGCAGAGTGTCCTCATCGGCGCGGGTGCAGTGCTGGCATCAATCCTTCCTTTTGTTCTGAAAAATGGATTTGGGGTTAGCGGGGAGGCGACCACCGAGAGTGCCATTCCTCCGGCGATCAAGCTGGCGTTTTTCATTGGTGCCGGTGTGTTTTTTGCAGCAGTGCTCTACACTATTCTGACGACACGCGAATATCCACCTGAGGACATGGAGGCGTTCGAAAAGATGAAAGCGGAGAGTGGCGGTATCGGGCATGCGTTTGTTGAAATTTTCCAAGGTATCGCAAGCATGCCCCAAGCAATGAAGAAACTAGCGCCTGTGCAATTCTTCACGTGGCTCGGGTTGTTCTGCATGTGGATTTTCTTCGCCCCATCGGTAGGCAAGGGAATATTCAATGGCTCACCTCTGGGCATTCACGATGAGGCGTCCGAGCAACGCGTGAAAGACAATCCGCTGTCTCTCGCGGTGGCACTGGTTGTGAGTGAGAAATATGAACAGAGGAAGAAAGCGATTGATGCCGAGGATGCAAATGATGCTGAAGAGCGCGGCACTCTGGATACCATGATGGCTATGCTGGGCCTCAAGGCACCCGTTCCCACGGCGGCTGAAAAAATTACGAAGAAGGAGCTTAAGACGTATTTTGCTGAGGCCTCAGATGCAACGGCACAGCCAGATGAGGAAAAGTCCGAAAACCCGTTGATCCAGTCGATTGCCTCATCGTGGGTGGAAAGCAGCAATGACCCGGTCATGGCCGCAGAGGCACTCGCTGGAAAGCTAAAAGCGGCCAGGGATTACCAGGCCGGTACAGGCTGGGCGGGGGTCTGCTTTGCTGTCTATAATCTTGTAGCGTTCGGGTTCGCCTTTTTGTTGTTAGGTATTGTGAAATTTGCGAAAGCGAAGACGATTCACCTTGCTTGCCTGATTTGCGGTGGGGTGGGGCTTGTAAGCACGGTCTTTGTCTCCAATCCGAATATGTTGCTACTGTGCATGTCTGGCGTTGGCATTGCTTGGGCATCCATTCTTTCCATGCCTTACGCGATGCTCTCAAACGCGGTGCCCGGTCACAAGATGGGATTCTACATGGGCGTGTTCAATATATTCATCGTGATTCCGCAAATTATCGCGTCGTTAGGATTTGGCCCCATCGTGAAGCATCTTTTTGATGGTGATCCGATGAAGGCGGTGACGATGGGAGGGGTTTCCTTCTTGATTGCTGCCGCGTGCACGCTTCTGGTCGATGGACGTGAGTCCGAGCAAGGAATGGTGACTGAATAACACGTTGGAAAAATGAAACACCTGCTCCTTGCAATCATTTTGGTTCCGGCCACACTCCATGCCGTGGAGAAACCAACCCGTCCGCACATTTACCAGCTCATGGTGCGCCATTTTGGGAATACCAATGAGCAACGTAAGCCCCATGGCACCATGGCGGAGAACGGTTGTGGTAAGTTTGACGATATCAATGATGCTGCGTTGAAGTCGCTTAAGGAGCTCGGCATTACCCACATTTGGCTGACGGGGGTTTTGGAACAGGCAAGTTCTACCTCTTATCCTAATCGACCAGCGGACAATCCTATTCTTGTCAAAGGCAAGGCAGGATCGCCTTATGCGATCCGGGATTATTTAGATGTATGTCCGGACTATGCCAGTGATCCGAGTAAGCGATTGGATGAGTTCAGGGCGTTGCTCAAGCGTATGGAGAAACATGGCCTGAAAACGTTGATTGATTTTGTGCCGAATCACGTTGCCCGTTCTTATGCCAGTGATATTCGGCCTGAATTATCTTTTGGGAAGAACGATGATACCTCGAAGTTTTTCTCACCTAACAATAATTTCTTTTATCTGGGTCACCTGCATCCGGGTGGTGGTCCACCGCTGAAGCTGCCAACCAAAGACGGTGCCGTTGCCTATCCCCCGGAGAGTCAATTTGGTCGTGTCACAGGCAACAATGTGATTTCCTGGACTCCGTCGGTTAACGATTGGTTTGAAACCATCAAACTCAACTATGGTCATAACTTTACCGTAGGCCCGCCGCGTGATGATGTGAACCCGCTGCCAGGGCCTGAGGCTGATCCCAAGGATACACCGGATACCTGGCGGAAAATGGATGCCATTCTCGGCTATTGGCAGGAAATGGGAGTGGATGGGTTCCGTGTGGATATGGCGCATATGGTGCCGATGGCATATTGGAAATGGCAGACCCAGCGTTGTCGCAAGCGTGACAAAGGGGTCTTTTTCATGGCGGAAGCCTACGATAACGATCCGTCCAAGCTGGTTGATGGGAATGTTCTGGATGCTTTGTTAGGTTCTGGGTTTGATGCCGTTTATGATGATCCGAGCTACGACACGATCAAACACACTGTGGAGGGGAGCAAGTGGGCAAACGACATTGATGGTGCAGCCAATCCGTTTTCGCCCCGTTTCCATCAGTCACTGCGCTATGCGGAAAACCATGATGAAGTTCGTTTGGCGTCATCAGGGAATTGGGCAGCCAGTGGCATGGAAATAGGAAGACCTGTTTCAGCTATCCTTTATGGTATGGGGCGAGGTCCAATCATGCTCTATAACGGTCAGGAGGTTGGTGAGGCTGCTGCGGGTGCCGAAGGATTCAGTGGAGACGATGGTCGCTCATCTATTTTTGATTACTGGTCATTACCGTCACTGGTGCCATGGGTGAATGGGTATCGTTACGATGGTGCCAAGCTGACAGGCGAGCAGAAGAAGTTACGTGCCTTTTATGGCAAACTATTGAAACTCTGTGCTGAGCCGGCTTTTGTGCGAGGTGATTTCTATGGACTTAATCACGCTAACCAAGGGAACGAGAAGTTTGGTCGTCTTCATAAGGAAACAGCTTCCGGCCATTGGCTTTATGCTTTTTTACGCCGTGATAGGGAGACAGGTCAGACATTTCTTGTGGTGGTGAATTTGCACCCGACTGAAGCCCTTGAGGATGTTCGCATTCAGATTCCAGAGGATACGTTCAAGTGGATTGGCTCCATGCTTGAAAATAAGAAAGACCTCACGTTTAAAGATAAGCTGGAATCCGGTCTCTCGTTTAAGGGAGCTCGTGCTGATGTGATCAGCAAGGGATTGGCGCTTGGTAAGGTGCCTGCTAAAGCTGCCTATTATCTGGAGATGGAATAGTTTTGATTTTCCCTAGAACGCGGCACGATCATTGATGATGTAATCGCGTGTTAGGATAACCGGATATCAAGCCACTGTTGCATGGTTTCGGCAGGGTTATTGGCGCGCATGAGTGTTTCTCCAACGAGAATGGCATTGGCCCCTGCCTCTAACACACGAAGGCAGTCGGCTGCAGTGCGAATGCCGGATTCACTGACGAGTAAGACACTGTCGTCGACCTCATCGGCGAGTCGTTCTGTAGTAGCGAGATCTGTTTTGAAGGTCTTGAGGTTACGGTTATTGATACCAATCAGGTCCGCTCCTAGATCGATTGCCCGTTCCATTTCTTCCAAGTCATGAACCTCGACAAGGACGTCGAGTTGGAAATCCTTGGCCTCTTTGTAGAGGCGGTGGAGGGTTTCATCATCCAGTGCGGCCACAATCAGCAAAATCGCATCGGCTCCAGCAATAATGGCCTCATAGATCTGCACTTCATGGCGGATGAAGTCTTTTCGTAGCAGGGGAATGTTGGAAACAGGAGAGATTTTGGTCAGATCTGCCAGTGATCCTTGGAAGTACTTTTGATCCGTCAGCACAGACATACAGCTGGCGCCGCCATCCAGATACATTTGCGCTTGGCGGAGCGGGTCAAAATTCGGGTCGATCACCCCTGCTGATGGGGAGGCGTGTTTGACCTCTGCAATAATGCCGAGTCGGTCCGGCCCAAGGTCGATTGCGGAGCGAAAGCCCCCGAAATCATTGCGTTCCAGCGCGGCGGCACGATATTTCTCCAATTGCGGGAGAATCGCTTCCACTTCACTCCGCTTGTGTTCCATGATCTCGCTGAGAATGTCCATGCGGGGGTTTTAAGTTCTAAGATCAAAAT
The DNA here is from genome assembly GCA_011762755.2 of Epimenia babai. Taxonomy (NCBI): domain Eukaryota; kingdom Metazoa; phylum Mollusca; class Solenogastres; order Cavibelonia; family Epimeniidae; genus Epimenia; species Epimenia babai. Next base: position 107,493 of record WURV02185413.1, on the reverse strand, counting down.
GCCAAATACCAAGTTTCAGAAAGCGCATTTTTTTAGAAAAAGGACTTGTCACAGGGCAAGCAGAGTGTAAATAACCCCCCGCGCAAGCAGGATAGCCCTCAGGGCTTCCCCATGCAAAGCGGGTGTAGCTCAGGGGTAGAGCGCAACCTTGCCAAGGTTGATGTCGTGAGTTCGAATCTCATCACCCGCTCCATTGATTTTCAAGGGCTTACGAGCAATCGTAAGCCCTTTTTCGTGCTTCTGTGTTCGTTGTTATCCACACTATATCCACAATAATCCACACTATTTTCTTCGCAGATCCACCCGTTTTTGCCACTCTCTAACCCATATGGGACGGTTCGCAACACTCACACCGAAGTATCTGGAGAGCAAAAAACTGTGGTATTTGTCACTTCCTCCAAGGCTCTCGAAGACAGGAAAACGCTCGCAAGAGTATTTCCAGACGAAAAAGGAGGCAGAGTCACGTTCCAGTTCCTTGCGTAAGATCGACAAGCACTATCGTAATCTCTCTGGCAAGACCTCTCCACAACTCATGCAAGATGCTGTGGAGCTAGACGAGCTTGCACAGGTCTATGGGTTCAGCGGGTTAAGAGAGGCGTTTATGACGTGGGCTGAAAGCCATGAACGCAAGAACTCCTCCCTGACCTTCGGAGAGCTTTTGAATGCTCATCAGACGGATTTTGCGGAGAACTGGTCTGCGACGTATCTTTCCTCCCGGTGGAAACCGTTTTGCAAAAAGGTGGATGACCTTGGGGATGTTTCTATTTCCCTGATGGATTCGGACTACTGGAGAGATTGGTTAACGGGTTGGAGAAAAAAAGTGAAACCAGCCCCCGCTACCTACAACCAGACCGTGAGTATGCTCAAAACACTCTTTTCTCATGAGAAGGCGAGGGGAACACACGCATACAATCCCCTGGTATCCATCCCAAGTCTCAAGGACGTAAGGAAGGATGTCAGCATATCTCCCCCCGATGAAGTGGGGGTTTTGCTACGCTGGTGCTGGGAACATGACCGTGAGTTGATTCCGTATTTCGTTCTGGGGTATTTCAATGGGATGCGTCCGCAAGCAGAGCTTACGCCGATGGTATTTGAACGGATTAACCTCAAGGAACGGATCGTTGATTGTGTGACGACCAAAACGCACCGCAATCCACGTCGTCAAATCCCCATTGAAGACAACGCTTACGAATGGCTGAAATACTTTTCCAAGTCCAAGGGTTCTATTATCCCCAAGAATTTTGCCAAACGTCACAACAAGGCGAAGAAAGAATCAGGAATGAAGTGGGGGCATGACATCATGCGCCATTCTTATGGTTCGTATTATGAAGCGATGAATAGGGGGGAATCAGGTTGCCGTGAGAATCTGGTGTATAACATGGGGCATACCTCGTTCAAAACCTACGAGCAAAAGTATAGAAACGGAAAAGTAACCCCGAAACAAGCGAAAGCGTTTTGGTCTATTAAACCTCCAAAATAAGCCTGTGAATGCCTCCATAAGGCATGTTAGTGTATTCGTATCTACTACTTTCTCAAATGAGTTCAACAGCACCCAAGGCAAATCCTATCGTTACTTTTTTCGGAAAACCTTTTGTGAAAAAGGCATTTATTGTGACGTTGCTTGTTTCATTGAGCATATTCGGTTTATATTGGCTCAATAGAGGAGGGGAATCTTTAGCACGGAAATGGCATCAACCAGCTTCAAACCTTCCATCTCAACAAATTTCTTTTGCTGACCCATTGGTAAAAGAGCGCCTGTGTGAACAACATTGCACCATTAGAATGAAAGCCGATAAGCATTTGGAAATTACAAATGCGTTCTATACTTGGCATTATATGGCTATTACTCAAACCTTGTTATTCGGTGCTATTGGAGGTGTGGCACTGTTTATCATAGCTCAATGCGGCTGGGGGAATGCTGGGCAATACTCAAAAACAGTTTTTCTTACTGCATCCAGTATTTCACTTTTCTTCGGGGTTTTTCCAAAGATTTACCAACAGGAGCAAAATATTGCCAATAACAAGCAGATTCATCTTAATTATCGTATGTTGGATAATGAGATACTCACTTATCTATCAACGGGGAGAAATATTCAGGGAAAAGACGCCGAGCCAGAACAGTTCGTCAGTTATCTTGACCAGAAAATGAACCAGCTAAACGACATTGCGGTCGGATTGGATGATTCGCAAGTTCCCGACTTTTCTCAATCACTTAAAATGGGGCAATAAATATGAGAGCTACTAAGCTGCTTCCTCCATCATTTCCAGCACCGCAAGAAGTTGGACTTTGCGAATAACCCATTTCTTTCCCATCTTAAAAACCTTTCCTCCAGCCTGTTTGAGTTTTGTCCTCATGACATGAGGCTTAACCTCATATTGCTCTGCCAGTTCTTCGACGTTCACGACTTCGCAAAGATCATCCAAAGACTGTGAACCGTTGACCATTTCCAAATGCTCTCGAAGCCGATCCACGTCTTCGGCAATTACGCAGAATTTTTCCAAAGGGGTAACTTTTTCTACTCTTTCACGTGTGGTCATGATTCTGGTGGATAAATGTTAGTGATGTAACGAACGGACGGATAAGGTATAGAATAGACTGTTTTTTCTCTCAAGATCGTTTCATCTGTATTTCCTGCACAAATTGTGCAGAATTGTTCCGAACGATGAAGAAACCGCAAACTGCCATGGGGTATGCCATTCGCCAAAAGCGAGTGATGGAGGGCCATTCTCAAGAGGTATTGGCGGATATGTTAGCAGATATATCCCGTTCCCAACTGGCATATTTTGAATTGGGCACACGAACCCCATCCCCTGAACAACTGGAGGAAATTGCTATTGCTTTGGATACAGACGTGAACTCGCTTCTTTACGCCGATGAGGATGAAAACTCACATGCGGTTATCAATAAATTCCCTGCTTGTTTGACGGAGAATGAGTTGGTCGAACAAGAGATTTTTCAGGCAAAAACAGGAAGTCACATTGCAGTTGTATCCTCTGATACATCAGCAAAGCCCTTGGGAAACTATTCTCGCAAACACATCAAGGATAGTTTGGAGCGTAAGATTACATGGACACTGTGCTACCCCCAAAAACCAACATGGGCTACTTCTCTCTTTTCTAACTCGTTGGAGGAAAAAGTAGTTTTTGCTGTTCTGGATGGAGCAAGCAACCATTTATCTCTCAAATCGGTGGCACACACTCATATTGTGATTCAGTCGGGAAAACGGATACGAGGATTTGAGCGTATCGAATACTCAAAATACCACCGCAATGAAGCGGATACGGTTCTCTTTGTGCCTCTTGCTCCGAAAGCATGTAGAGCTACTGTGAACGTATCTAAACGTCCCTAGAGAAGAAGACGATTGATTCGCTGTAACGCTTCCTTTCTGAACTGATACGCTAAACCTTCTACATGGTGTTGGTTCTGCTCCATGCGTTGTTGAGCAGTTATATCATGAAGGAGGTTTTCGCTGGAAGCTATGGTGTGATCTGGATGTCCTGAAAAGGTTTCCATGAGGGAGAGGATTACAAGTTCTATTAGGATAGTGAATTTACGATTTTTGTCAAATTTAGCACAAATTATTAGTCAAGAGCTACTGAAGCAGCAGCATCCTCTCCTAAATAGGAGATTTCAGTTTTCGGCTGTAGTTTCTTGCCAATAACGAATAGGAATAACTATGCAAAAGACTATTAAATTAACCGCTGTCAGAATTATAGCTGTTTGCACTTCATATGAATTTGAAAGAATTATTGCAGCCCAACAAATCGCTAACATGGGAAGAAACAGCAACCGAAGGCGTTGAACACCTATTCGCTCTATAGGGTCTTTAACTATGTCATCGAAGTCAATAAGTCTATCTTTTAGAGAAGCAAAAATGTTTTCTTGAAATACTGCTATTCTTCGGATTACCAGAAAATGAAAAAAATAAATCCCAAGAGAGCAAATGGATGCAACAAACATTTTATACTCATGTATTTGCTGATCTGCTATAAAAACCATAGGTATGATGGCAACCGAGAGAGGAACGAAAAGTAGTTCCTGATGAGACACTCTCGAATCCCAATGTTTAAACAAATCTAAAAGTTGGTCTGTTTCTAATTTCTTTTCTTTCATAATTTTATCACTTTAAAATAGCCTTTCCCTCTCCCCGACTGTCGATCCAGATGTGTTTTTCGATGATAGAATCTTTCTCCACCAGTCCGCTTTCTGTAACCCATACCAGATGATTCCCATCCATGCCGAGAAACGCATCACGGATGTTCTGGGCACGTTTGGTTGATCTAGCTTGAAAGAGAACACGGAAATCAGCGAACTTACCGAATTTCTTAAACACCCCTTCACGGAGATAGAGATTATAACCTATCAGCTTGTTTTGGAGAATGCGTAAGCCCTCGGTTCCACGGTCAATTTCGAGGAGGTAGATTTTGCGATGGTCTTCGTATTTTCCTTTGCCCTTGAGGATGATAAGGGCATCGGGATAGACGATGTAGTTTCGTTTGTTCAGAGGATGTGCAACCTCATCGTAGAGCTTGTAGCGTTTGTGACCGATGGCGTTGTGAGCGTGAGCCTTGATCTCAAAGTCTGCCACAAAACGATGAAGCTCCACGGATGTATGACCTACCAATGCGGATTCCAGATGAACCCGAAACTCGGAAATATCCAGAGCGTGTTGGAGAAACTGGTATTTGACCCGTGAGGCTTTCTTGTAGAGGGTTGGTTTGAAGTCCTTGAACGCCTGACGGAGAATTTGTGCCCCTTTTTTGTCCAGGTAATAAGCGGATTCAGCAGAACCCTTGCCGACCTGCACATAGGGTTCTATTCGTCCAATGCACTTGTCTTGGAGAAGATAGCGGAGCCGTCTTCGGGTGCTTTGGATCGTTTTGTTTTCGGGAAAAATAAGACGTTGGATCTGTCCTGTGCGGAGATAGCGATAGCGTTCCAACGCTCGCAGGATCTCCATATCACGGTCTGTGAATTCAAACCGCTTCTTGCTGTTTTCAGCATTTTTCTTCGGCGGTTCGGACATTTAGGTAAAGGGACTGTCGTCGGTATCAGGTGTGATATTTTTGGTCTCCACTTCCAACGGTTCCCGTTCGGGAATGGTATTTTCTGTGAAGGTGGGTTTGTCGAAGGTAAGTTCTTCTCCAAAGCACGCAATCTGTCGCTGTCTGGTTTCTTCCAATGCCTCTTGTCGTGAGGTATAGTAGGGGCTGTTTTTCTCTTGAGAGGTAGCGATGAATTTTTGCACCCGTTTGGGGGAACTGCGGAAATTGAAAACAACGGGTTGAACGAAATCAACCTTCACTTTGTAGGGGCGGTTGCCTCCACATTTGATAAACGCATGAGCGGTGTCTTGGTTCTTGAGTTCCGCCATTTCCATGTAGTGCAGTTCGTCCTTTGTCCAGAACGTGCGGGTGCTTACTTCTTTATATTCTTCTGCTACATTGACCCAGCTTTCGGATTCGCCATCAGTATCACTCCAGCTTTCGCTACCGCCTTTGCTACTGGTCGTGCCCTTCGCTTCACTGTTGGTCGTGGTGTAACTGCTGCTTTCCGTATTGGTAGTAGAGTTTCCATTTTGAGAAGACGTCCCCTGATCAATGGACTTGCGGACATGAGTATTCGGGTTCCTGCTGCTACCATCCTTACTTCCTGAAGACATGGATTTGCCTACGGCTTTACTTGTGCTTCGCTGATCCGCTGACGTATTTGTATGCGAGGATGTCGTTCCATCGCTCCAATTCGTTCCTCCTCCTTTGGATTTACTGGAGGATCTGGTTTTGCGAAGCTCCAGATGATGGCGTTCCTTGGTGTTTTCCAATTCATCCTTGATGGATTTGAGATCAACAAACCCTGTCATGAGTTCATCGGTCATGACTTCTGCGTCCTCTCTGGAAAGCCCCCCAAATACGACTTTGTTCTTACAGTTGGTCATGACAGAGGCGTAAAGATATTCGTCTTCCTCACGGAGTTGAGCGAGATGCTGATGAGCCAGAATCATAAACACCTTGAACTTTCGAGCTTCTTCCAACGTGCGTGCAATATCCTGTGTGATGAATTGGGCAAACTCATCAATATAGACATAGAACGGTTTGACGGAAGGATCACGGGGATTACGGAACTTGGCACAACGGAAGATTTCGTTGACCATCATAATTCCTAACAAGCTAGAATTTTCATACGTGATCTTGTTTCTGCCATTGAGATTGATAAGAACGATTTTACCCTCCTGCATGACCTTGGTAAAATCCAATGCACGGGAACGGCAGCCAATAACCTGTCGAATCGCCTGGTTGCCAATAAACTTCCGCAATCTATTCGCTGCACCTTCGATGAGGGATTGTTTCTGCGTATTGTTGGAGGATTCAAACATCCGCCAGTCATCCAAAATCACTTCACTATGCACTTTGCGAAGCAAGACCTCTCGTTGAGACTTGTTGAAAATCCCCATCAATGGAGCGGATTCGATCAAAGTTAGATCATTCGCAATAACGGTGTAGAAAATGTTTTCCAGCCACCGGCTGATACGTGGAGTAGTAGCGGTATTGTCCTGTCCCCATGCTTTCAAACAGGCACTGACAAGACTCTGGATAATGTAATCCACATGCTCCGCATCTTGGGGAATAGGATTGAACCCTGTGATACATCCCATGTCTTCCGCTGGATTAAAGAGCACAAAACGCTCCGCCAGATGCGGGTGTTTGTGAGAAGCGTAGAGAAGAACTTCCTCATACAACGAACCATGGGGGTCAAGCAGGCAAAGTCCCGCTTTGTTATTTAGAATATCCTGACGAAGTAACAGCTCCATGAACTTGGATTTACCCGTTCCAGTCGATCCGATAACGTGCATGTGTCCTTCACGATCCTTGGGCGTGAAGCGAATACTCTTGCGTTCATGGTCGAGGGATTGGGCGATGGAACCGCTCTTTTTTCCTTGGGAAGCGTAACGGTGGAGATCGGTTTCGGTTTTCGAGAGCACCGAACTTTTACGCACCCGATTCGCCCTCGGACGAATGGAGGTAAAGTCTTCTTCGTTGTTCTGCTCCGATGGCATGATTTACATCTCCTCTAGTTTAGCGATTTCCGTATCCATGAGGCGTTGCCAGTAGGCAAGCTGGGTTTCACGGAGTTCATCATCAAGTGAATTATCCTTCTTCACGTCCATGATTTTGGCACTGTAATGTTTGATGACGGTTTCGATCTGATTGATCCGCTTTACGTCATGGGTCACAGATGCCATGTCTCCAAGCGGTATTTTTCCTGTGCGGTCGAACAAATCGACTAGGGCTTCGTGTGCCTTGAGAAATTCTTCGGGCAGTTTGGTGTTTTCTGCCAACGTGCTTTCATCAAAATCCTCTGCCGATCTGGCAAAGGCTCGCAGATGCTTTTCAAGAGGATAGGTATTCAGCCTGTTTTCCTGCTCTATCTCGTGATTTTTGAGAAGAACTTCGGCTTTCTCAAGTCGAGCCAATTGCTCATGAAGCCGTTTTTCGCTCTCTTTCATTCGAGCATAATCCTTGATTTTATAACGTAGATCCCCCCGAAGAATCAATGGCATGGACAAAAGGACAAATAAGAAGCATCCAAGCAAAATGAGGCATGTTTTCCATGGAAATCCACCGCTGGAAGCGAGCATCATTGCTGCCGAAGACGATGTTTCAGCCAGAGCAGATGAGGGCAAAACCAGCAGGAAAAAAAGCAGTAACCTGATTTGGGGAGAGTTTACACACATAGGAGTATTTCAACGGGGATCGTCGTCAATACACCTAGCAAACGGAAAAAACGGAGTCGAGCCTTGAAATCCCGCAATACGGCTTTATCTTCGTGTCACGGTCATGGACTAATTCGTTCCAACGGTGCAAACCGTAGAACAGAAAAGGTTCTGCTCACTGAGTAAACAAAACACCCACCTGAATGTTTTCGGACAGGAAGGTGCAGGCGTTTTGCAGAAAAGGACGGGTTAAAACAGGTTATGCTCCTGCGAGTAGCCACGGAAACCGTATAAAGCATTGAGTCGGCAGGCTCGTTAATTCCATGCTGAAAGCCAGGTATTCTTCGGAATATCCTGGCTTTCGCCATTTAGGAAATCATTGCTTGTGGGCTTTTACCCCGTCCTTTGAAAGATCGAACTGATGAATCAGTTTCGATTGCATCATACTTATTTTGTTAGATTTGTCAAATTGCTTTGGAAGTTGACAATAATCTTCAAATGTCACTAGATTGACCCGTTATGCTAGTTTTTGTGCGTGGTCTGCTGACGATTTTAATACCCCTTATTCCTGCTGTGCTTCTTTGGAAGTTATTTCACAGCGACAATTTTGCAAGCTATGCAAAAGAAGCTGATTTGTCAGACCAAAAAGCCATTATCAGTTTGGGGGGACCAATAGCAGGCTATTTTGTGATACTTTTGTTTTCGAATATAGTCTTCAAACGAACGGCACCTAACTATGTGCTTAGAATGATCGAGTCATATAAAAAACATAAAGATGTGTATTCCGAAATCATAGGCGACTGGCACTTCAAGGATCATAGAAAACAAGAAGAAAATGTTCGAGAAAAAAGGGCGGGTCAGGCATCTATCACTATTTCTGATTCTAACCAGCTAAGCATAGCTGCAAAATGGCATGTAGAAAGTGACGATGATCTAGAAACCCAAGAAGACTATACGTGGTCATCCTCATATATCAGGCTGAACAAACAAAGCATAGTAGTCCATTTTATAATTCCTCTCACAAATGAGGAAGGGATAGCTTGGTTGGCGAAAAAAAATAATGCAGGAAAACAGAAATGCCTGATTCTTGAAGGAAACTATAAACTTTTAGGAAGCGAGCAGGCAGGAATTATTACGCTGACAAGGAATGGTAAATGAAGATGCCCTTGACACCAAAACCCCAAAACAAACCCATACCATGAGAGAAGAGATTCGCCGCTACCATTTACAAGAATATTCACTGTTGAAAGCTGAAATTGATTCCCTATCGAAAGATTGTAGAACAACCGAAAAATATGGCATTGCGTTAATTATTGCAATTGTAGGATGGTTAGCTAAAAGTGACAGTTTTGTGAATGATTGGATGTGGTCTATTCCAGCTTTCGTTGTTTTTCTAGGATTCTTACGAATTTTGAACAACAAATCTCAAATTTGGCAAATTGCTTCTTACTTGAGCAAGTTAGATAATTTATTTCTTTCGGATAGCAGCGTAAAAGGATGGGAAAATCGGCTAAATGAGTTAAGGGGGGATCAGTCATCAGGTTGGATTAAATTCAGAAATGGTATTCTTTGTGACGTATCATGGCTCATCTGGTTATTGCTACTTGTTGTTACAATCTTCATCGCCATTAATCCACCTGATAAAACAAAGCCGGGATCAAAACAGGGGGCACAAAATAATGAAAAAACGATTTCCAGTATCAGCTCTAAAGAAGATCTTTTTCCCAAGACAAGAAACTGATCAAATTTAACCTGCACCCCAAATGCCTCAATCATACGAAGACCTAAAACATCTTGTAGAAGTCCTAGCAATACTTGCTGGTGGAATTGCTTTTGCATATTGGTATTTCAAGGGGATTCTGCACCCTGGCATGAAGATTAAACTTAATGCATCGAAGTCAATATCAGCTAGTGAACAGCAATTCATTGATGTGAGTCTCGGACTAGAGAACCCTGGTAAAGCTAGTCTTGCATTTAGAGTAATAGAAATTCGATTACGCAAAATAAACACGGATGATCTAGAAATTATTGGGGACTCAAAAAGAATTACTCCACGGCGTGTCTCTTTCGATGGGGAGATTCTTGACTGGTCAAATAAATCAGGAGATCCCATTAACTTGGCTCCTCGTGATTCAATCCAAATTGGACATGCTTTCAACAATATTAACCCTGACGTCTCATATCTTGTTGAAGTGATGATTATTACTTCCCGCCCTAAGAAACTGTCATCATTGATAACAGATACTATGCAGTGGTATGCATCACGAGCTGTGAGTCCTAACCAAGAAAATGAAAAATCCGTTAAGGATAGGGATATCCTACAACTAGAAATCTAGTTTCTTCCACACCGATCAATATCCTCATAAGAACATTTCACACTGAACAAAGCACCGATAAGCTCTGGATAGACGTAGAGGTCATAGGGACTTCCACAACTGGTAAGCCCTACCCATGATCCGTAATCGGAATCGAGGACTGGAATCCCGGCTTTGGAAAGTCGTTCGTAATCTGTTTCGTAGAAATGAGGGAAAACGAGCCACTGAAATATCTCTGGATATTCGCCATACTCGTTCGGATGTAGTCCCTCTACATCCTCATAGAGAAGGATGCCTTTACCAAGCAAATCATTGACCAGATGCGTTTGGTTCACATGGTGTGAAACATAATCGAGATGACGGGGTTTGAGAACGTCGAGTGTATTCGTCATGATAAAGGGGATAAGAAATACGAATACTCAAACCGTTATCACTGTCCGAATCGGGGCTGTCAAAGCAGGAGTCGCAGTGCAACGAGAAGCTGCTTGATAGATCCGATGACAGGGATAGGTTCTTGAGTTTCGTTTCTGCCCCTTTCTCTGGCGAACCGACGATACCAGCGAACCAAAGGAAAAAGATTTGCCTCTACGTCTCGAAATGAAACGTAGAGGCATGAAGTCATGCGATTTTCCGTCCGACTTCGTTCTGCACCCATTGGGTTACAGAGACAGGTTCATCGTCCTCAAAGCAAGAGCTTAAAAACTCCTCATCCCACTGGCGTTTTTCTTCCAGTAGAAAATCGTAGAGAGAGTCATAGAGGACAGGAGAACTGTCATGCCGATATGGTAGTCGATTCGTCATTATGAATAGGTTAGGAAATAACGAGTAGTGATGTAGAGGACGGGTTAAGTCCATCCCCCACGCTTACCGTGTTTCGTATAGCAGTATCGGAACCACGACTGTGGTTTGAAGTCCTCCATACGGACAACACGGTTGTTTTTCAGCAGTTCGTCGATACTGAACGCACCACGAACATTCTGTTTTCCCGACGACGTGTGAATGGCATACAAGACCCGACGATTAAAATTACATCCAGTCACAAGCCACTTCACAGCAGAGTTGGGAATAGACAGACACATTTCAATGTGAGGGTTCACACCGAATTTGTGCGGTTTGGATTTTGCCAAGAAACGCTGCACAAGCGATCTTGGAAACCATTGCTTGAAACGTCTATCCGACATTTCACGATACTGATTCACTGCGGTTGTCATAGTATAATGGGTTAGGAAATACTGACTTCACATGTGATTTAACGAGCCTGCCGACTCAATGCAGTTCACGACAAAAAATTACCGTTTGGCAAATGCGTCCAAAGACGTGTTTTGCTTTTTCGGTGGATCAGAAAAAACACTTCTACGGTGTGAACCGTGTGAAGCAGATTTGTTCTGCGTCGCATGTCCAATCTGGATTAGATCGGAAAAATGACAAGTGGAAAGTAAAATGTGTTTTTACACCTTCGGCTTACTTTTCGGCAGAAAACCGTGTCGCAGACACGGATCAATCAAAGTATTCATTCCATTGAAAGGGGGGAGACGGGTTGTTAGGGCGGAGCCCTGACCCCAAGCCAGAGCGGAAAGCACCGATGTGAAGTAACGCTGAAACATGAAGCAAAAGCACCCTAAAAAAATACCGTGCGGGGGCTTGGGGTCAGGGGTCGAAATGGAACATGAGAGTCCCTGACAACCCTCTCCCCCCTAGGGCTGGAAGCCCTTTTCATACTCGGCAGGGTATAACCATGGAAGTTATACCCACGTTACAGGCAGAAGTTATACCCTTGATGCTCCAAATCGTTCAATCCGTTCTGTCCGTGATGAGTCCGAAGGGTCTCATGACGGAACGCTTTCGGTTCCTTTGGCGGTTACAAAGGAAGGGAGGTAAGAAAGTTTGTCCGATCAGGAGAGAACAAGCGGAGACAAAGAGATCCACCAAGCGGAACGTCTGGTGGAATCGTGGCGAAGCGTTCTCGTAGAGAGGACTATCTTTCGGGTGGGATTTATGGGGTTGTCACGATTCCTGATGAGGAGTATAATGTCATCAGATGACAGCTATTGCAGAACGTATCTCCGAAGAACTTACGACCCTTCCTGAAAAAGATCAGGAAGCGGTGCTTCATGAAGTGTGGGAGAGGCTGCATGATATTCGTGCGAAAAAGGTCTATGATGCTGTGCAGTCTGGAGAAATGGAGACCCATGATTCGGCAGAGGTAATAGCGGAATTAAGGCAAAAACATGCACTTTAGGCAGTCCCATCAGTTTCGTGTCGACCTTGAAGAAGCCCTTTCCTATTACCTTGAGATAGATCGGGATTTAGCGGTCGATTTTTTGAGTGAACTGGAAGCGATGGAATCGCATCTGGCACATTTTCCAGAAGCTTCCCCGATGACAACTGAACCGCCTATTCGGAAATTTCTGCTCCAACGGTTCCCTTACCGCATTCGGTATAGCTATAACGAAGATGATGTCATTTTACTCACGTTGGAAAACATGAGCAAAAACAAGCCTTTGTAGGATGAGGAATTTATGCTCAAACAAAATGTCCTCCTTTTTGTTTTTTAAGGACTTCAATATGATGTTGTCGCTCAATGACAAGATGCACAATCAGGGTTTCACGGCTCATGCCACGTAAGTCTGCGTAGGTATCGTCATAAAGAAGGTAGAATCTACGATCATCGAGATTGATTTTTTCAAGCATACTAAAAAGGGATAACAAAATGTGGAACCCCATGCCCGAACATATCCCTTGGGATACCCCGAAATGGCACAAAATGTTATCCCATTTTAAGGGGCATTTAAAATCCACAAATAGAATATGTCGTAATGGCATGGGGGTTCACATCACATGATAGTGAGAAGCAAATTCCTGTCAAATAAGCCAAGCAGATCAAAACAACGTAACTCGTTCCGCAAGGGCAATCGCTCTGTTGTCCTCCCACGGCGATCAAGCTAGGGAGAGTAGTCTTTCGCGGTAAGGGATGTTCATAAGAGCCCTGAGTCGTTTCTGGGGCATACTTTTGATGACGCCTGTATCATTGTTAAGGATGTTGAGAACGATCCGGCGGACGGTTGCGAGGTTCTTTGCTGCGTTACCCGCTCCAGTTTTGTTGGAGTCCTCCCTGAAGCACGTATCCAGGGTCCAGTGACAGTTATTCTCAATGCCCCAGTGTGCCCGTATTGATTCCCTGAGTTGTCCAGCGTCGGCTGGAAGGCTGCTGATGTAGTAGCGTCTCTGGCGGCGATGTTGTCGGCGGGTGGAGAGCGTGGTTGTATGGTTCTCAATGACAATGAGGCTACGAAGCCCCGGCCAGATGTCGCGTATCTCGCTTTCCATCCAGTCGAGCCTGTCCGTGGCAACGATACTGCACAGGGTGTCACGATCATGCCCCTTTTCCCTGTCCTGATGGATGCTCCAGCCTTTTGCCTTGCGCAGGTCGAGATGGCGCAGGCCAAAGTCAAACTGGTCGATGGCCTGCTTGTGCAGGGCGGGCTGGTTGCCCTTGAGCACCAGCAGATAGTCGCCTTTTTTCTCTATGATTTTTGCAACGATCTCACGCTGCGTTCCGATGGCATCAATGGTCACGGTATGGCCCTCGATGTCGAGTTGGTCGAGTAGGCGCTTGATGGCCCCGATCTCGTTCTCACTTTCTCCGAGATGCTCCTGACACAGGGTGACGCGCTGTAGGCTCGCCCAGGCACTGACGGTGTGCACGGGGCCTTGTTTTAGCGTGTGACTGCCGCGCAGGCTCTTGCCATCCAGCGCGATGACCTGTTCGCTCAACGCTGGGGAGATGCTATTGAGATGCTCGACAAGACACTGGTTGAAGACCACCGGATCTATCAACGAGAAGATGTTGTAGAAGGTTTGTGCGCGTGGAACTCCGTTGGGCAGGCGTATCCATTTCTTGAGCCAGTCGGTCTGCTCCTCGCAGAAGGCCTCCACCTCCACAAAGTTGTTCATGCCGCAGAGCGTGGCACTCACGGTCATGAACAGAACCTCGCCGAAGTAGTGCCTCTGGTTGCCGCCTGTGCGCGGGTCTTCAATGATCTGAAAGGACTCAAACCCGGAGGGGAGGCCTCCACTGTAATCGATTTTGTTAGGGTTTCTAGGCATTCAGGACACTCTGAATGCACTTCATATGGTGTACAAGACTTTTGTCACACTTTATAATGCGTTTTCCCTAGCTTGATCGCCGTGGTTGTCCTCCGCTGGAATGTAGGTTTGGGAGGATCGTATGCTGGCATGTCCGAGTAGGAAGCGAACTACGTTCCAGTCTTTTCCGCTTTTGCGAAAAATGATATTCGTTTTAGTTCTTCGCATACTGTGGGTACTGTAATCCTCTTTGGGGAGTTGGATAGATTCGACCCATTGCTTGACGATTCTGCGATACTGACGAACGGAAAAATGGGTTGTGGTTCCCACCCCTTGGAACAGGTAATCATTTGAGCGAAGTCCCTTTTGTTGGATATAACGTTTAAGGATACGTCGGGTTTTCCATGTAAGAATACACGTTACGTTGTGTTTGCTCTTTCCTTGTCTGACAAGGAAGTGCTTTCGCACCTTCCCATTAGAGCAAAAAACTTGAGATACTTTTAGCCCCATCAAATCCCCAGCTCGTAACATGGTATCTCCTGCCACAGCAAACATGGTTAGATTCCGTAAACCATTTTTTTCATGGAGCTTCTTTTTGAGCTTTCGATAAACCTTTTTGGTCTGCCTACGGGTAAGACCGATTTTTTGCCCCATTGCGACCCCTTTGTTCCAAGCCTCACGCTTGGGTGTCTGTGCTGCCGTTGCCGATGTGTCCGTTCCTAAAGGAAGCGGACATTGTTCAAAATTATTCATGATCGGACTCTACGGAAATGCTACACACAACCAAATTACTCGCCCTGTTTACCCTGTTCCTATGCTGTTTTTCATGCGAATCAAAAAAGCGGACATCGCAGGAATCAACCTCCAACGAAGAATCAGAGCAAATCATCCTTTCTCCACTGGAGGAGCAAATTTCGCTCATGCTCCAAGAGAAGCCCTATGATGAGTCGATTTTACGGAGAGAAATCGAGTCCCAAGGTTGGGAATCTGCACATCGCACCTTTTTAGATACTGTGGAAAAGCACGAAAAAATCCACGGACAAAAACCAGAAAAGCTCATCATGGGCAGATCGTTAATGCGGCTTTCTCGGATCAATGGACAAATAGAATTGGATTTGTCAGAAGAACGGCTAAAGGCATCAGAAAGGGCTAAAAAAGAATCTCTCAAAGAAGTTGAGAAAACGATTCAGCAAGCCATTAAAGAGGAAAAATCCAAATCACGTTGATTTGTTCTTTTCCTCAAAATCTGGTAGAATGGCAGGATGATTGATTCTCTTGGAGAAAGGAACGATTTACCCACCTCCCCGAAGGTTGTTAAGCCTTCCAAGGATATTGATACCGCTCAAAGAGCAGAACAGATTCGTTTGGTTCGTGCAGACGAACAAGCACACACCGAGAGTATCACTGATCCAGAAGCGGATATTACCCAAGCCGAAGAAATCCATAAGCTCGCAGAGGAACATGGATTTTTTGGCTACAAAAACCAACCTGAACAGGTTTTAACATTCTTGAAATCCCAATCTCGTTTACTCGCTTCATCAGGACTCAATTTACAAGACTTCATCAAAGATGATGATTTTAGAAATGGTCTAAAAGGAGAATTAACAGAGCTAATATCGAAACAAAAAAAGGACAACAAGGACGAAAACAACAAGGAGTCTGTTCATACTAACAAATTTCTTAATGCTCGTTTCAAAGAACTCCAAAAATCCGAAGACTCCGTAGCTGCAATCCTCCAGATTCTCAAAACAGAATTTGCGGATAAAATGGATGCAGACACCGCCGCAGTTCTTGATAAATACAGCACTTTGCTTTCCCCGCAGGTCTTTGATAATCCCGAAGAACTGGAAGCAGCGGAGACGATTTTCTACACTCAATCAGGGGCGTTTACCAACGCATCATTCACGACCTTTGTGCAGACGATCTACGACCAACCTGATACTGTGATCTCGGAGGAGAGCAAACAGAAGATTGAACGCACATTCAACATCCCACGACACCCCATCACAACAGGCCGAGAGCTATCAAAAGCTACGAGTCATGTTCTTGACGATGGTTCTTTTGCTCATCATTCGGAAAAATCAGCATTGGAGTTTCGCCCAGGGATCAAGACCTACATGAAGGACAACGGCGAAGCTGTGTTATCGCTTGATAGCTCATCACGTCCCCATCCGATTTCCATTCCTCCGCACATACTGGAAAACGGAGAATCCATCGCAGAACTGGCAAACTACGCCCTCATACGGCAAACGGTCTATGATGAAATGGGGCAACTCACAAACCTCTTTGGAGGTGGAACCGAAACAGAGTTAAACAATCCAGACGAAAACACGATTGCGAGAGCAAATCACTTTGCTCGGCTCCTCATCGGAAGAAAAGCCCCAGACTCGATACTCACATCTGACGATTTGGATGATCTACGAAGTTCCCTGAAAGCTCTCCGTGATCCATCCCGCATTGGAGAATCTGCTTCCCTCTTGTCCCTCAATGAACTCGGTGTCTTGGAGAACGGAAACCTGCAATGGGAACGTCTTGATACGATTGGTCACACCCTCCGTAAGAACCAGTTTTACCGCACCTTTGAGATGAAAAAATCGGGAGAAGCCCACCGCTTGCTTACGACCGAGATTGAGCGAAGGTCTCCTTATGAAAACGAACCAAAAACAGAAATGTCCGTTTCCTTTAGGAACGGACACAAGGCAAACTATGCTGACCCCCTTTTGTTTACAAGGTTGATTTTTTCTTTGAATCGTTCACTCCGTCTCGACAAACTTATTTCCCTTTGAATCGAAACGAACACCCCTGATTTTTGGAGTATCCTTCTTTTTTGAAAACAAGTCGTTGAGAAAAGACTGTTTTCTTTTTTCTCGCTGACGCTTCCCACATTCTTCAAATTTGATTTCAGAATCAAAATCGAGATCAGCTTCCAAGGCAGTAAACTCTCCAACCCCTTGTGAAAAATTGAGACTCACATCGCCATCTGCATCCAAACAAAGAAATCCGACGATTTTCTGATTTGCTCCAAAGGCAGGGTAAAGATTGACGACCCCATGAGGAACCCTCCTAAAAGCTTTTCCCTGATAACAAAACATAACATCGTGTTCCATACCTTCTCCACCCCGTGTGAAAGTAATTTGGTTTTCCTCAAACCACTCATCAAATGCCTCATATGTTGCCGAATCACGTTTCATCCCCGTGAGCATAAAATGATCAAAACTAAGTATCCCCCTTGGAGGGACGTCGGCAAAATCAGCAAAGATAACATTTCGCATCCCCGCTAACATTTCTTTATTTTCCACCTTGCTCGGATCTGCCTTCTCAAACTGATTCAAAATATTTTCGTATGCAATCCAATCAAAATCAAAGACATCCTGCCACCTGCATTCCCGACCCCGTATTGCCATGCGAAACCTCCTCACAATACTCTGCACCCGCTCCTCCAAGTGCCCCCCACCCTCCTCATGCTCCTTATACCGCCCAAAGGATTCCTTCAAGATACTCATGAGCCTCCGCTCATAATCCTTTTTCGTGTCGTTGAAATTCACTTCTTATTTTTCTGTTTCAGTTTGTTTGGGTTGATCAGGAAATCGATTTCGGAATGCCAGTTTGGTATGAACATAATTATCCAGTTCCTCGTCGTGCCCGGTAGCCTTTTTAATTTTATCAAGAGCTAATAGCCTTTCCAATTCAGACATCTCTTTAGAAAATGTGTCCTTATCGAGACCAGCTTGGTTAAGAAGCCACAATACAAATTTTTCATCGATTCCATCTCCTTTGAAGGTGTCTTGCCGTTGTGTATAGAGATCCAATATTCGGGTAAGATCTCCACCGCATTCTATGAGTTTTTTAATGTTTGTGTTAGCAGTGGTTTTCAACACTGCTCTTTGCTTAAAGAGCTCTGAGAAGCCCTCTGATGCGAGATCTTTTCCCTCATGATTTTTCTCGAAATTAAGATATTTCTGATAACTCTCAAAAGCCTTTTTTTCAAGATCCTTCCTAATTGTTTCGATGTCTTTTTTCAGCTCTGCTTTCCCTTCACTTATGATCTGTTCTTCTGGAAAGTTCCCTTTGGGGATTTCACGATAGATGTGTTTGACACTTGTATCGACGGATGCGTGCAACAGTAAAGCTTTCATTATACTGAATGATTAAAAATTATCAGCCAATTCTAACACAAATAAAATAGAAAAGCAATGAATCTACGTCAAAAACAACTTGTAACGCCTGTGACTTCCGATCAACCAATCAGGGAAGGATTTGCAAGTCTGATGTCTTTATCTTTATTCGGCTCGCAAGCGAAGCTCTCGCCTGATATTCATATTTCATATATGATTTTGTTTTTTCTAACTTAGAAATGCAGCTAGGTCTCAATTTTTTTATCAAGCTGACAATTTCATGGTCTTTTATAGAGTAAAACCCCTTGGTTTCTCTAGCAGAAACCCAAGAATCCAAAACTTCCACATGCAGGACAGAAAATTCTCCCAGTCCTTGAATGCTGATTTGTCCATTTGGGCTTTCTTCAATTTTTACCTGCCCCTTTGGTTTGTAGCCAAGTGTTATTTGTATGTTCCCCGTTACCTCAACATCTTTATAGCCCGTTTTTCCTTTTGTTTCATATCCAACTGGGTGTGTGATTTTTATAGTTTTCAATACAAGCTCAAAGTTCTCTTTGACACTCCACATTTTACCACCTGATATAAGCTCCTCTCTATTGGGGTTAAAAATCGCCTCTAAGTTCGTCATCGACCGAGATCGGGGTTTGGGCTTCGGAGGGGCAGGTTTTACTTCAAGAGACGTCTCATTCCCTTTGGAGGCAACTGCCCTCTTTTCCTCATTTTTTGAGGGATAAAATACCCAAATGCAAATAACAAGTATTCCAGCTATTCCTAGAATCCTAAAACGTTTGGATGAAATTCTAGGAAGCCTCAATGGGATCTTGCTCAAGAACTTTCCATAGGATTTCAGTTCATCATCAAGAACCTCTCTCCAGACACTCTTTTCTTTCATGGGGTTATGTGTAGATGTTTTGGATCTATGTTGATTTTTTGAGCGAGAAGAGATTTTGCCTCATTTTCATACTTCATGTATGATTTGGTTTTTTCTAACTCATGAACACATTGAGATCGCAAACCTTTCCTCAACTTATCAATTTCATGATCCTTTATAGAATAGGTTCCCTTGGCTACTTTAGAAGAAACCCAAGAGCTCAAGACTTCCACATGCAAAACAGAAAATTCTCCCAGCCCGCTAATAGCAACTTGTCCGCTGGGATCTTCCGTAATAGTTATTTGCCCTTTCGGTTTGTATCCGAACATGACTTTCATCTTTCCTTTTACCTCAACGTCTTTATAGCCTATTTGCCCTTTTACTTCATATCCATTCGCTTGCTCTAATTCTGTCGTTTTTAAGATGATTTCCAAATCCTCTTTGATGGTCAAAATTTTCCCATTGGAAATGGGCTCTGATTTGCTCGGATTGAAAATCACTTCAAGATTTTCAATCACTTTAGACTTTAATTTTGTTGTTTTGACATTCTCATCTGATTGCTGCGATTGGGTGCTTCCTTGATCTTTACAAGAGCAAAAAGTAATCGAGGAAAAAGCAGCGAGTATTGAGGGGGCAATCTGGAGGGTTACTTTAAGTATTGGTTTCATAAATTTTGTTGTCCATTTTGATATAGTTTCATTCGTTCCAAGCCGTAAGCATAAAGCTCTCTAGTCAAAGATTTTTGGATAAGTGACGTTAGGTTAGCAGAACCTTCACGAATTATACGCTGCATGACAACATCGTGAGGTTCTCCTGAACTGATTTGATGAATGATGTATTTTGCTGCTTTTTGCACAACATACTCGATGACCATGTCCATTTTGGGAGCCTTTGCAATAGGCACTGGAATTTTAGAAGCCATCTTTCCAATCGCAAAACTCGCAACATCCGTAGCTCTCTTTTTAAGAATCTCTTGATGCAGGTCATGTATCATACTTTTGTAGATAGAGTCGATTGCCTCGTTCCTACGTTTGACTGACAGGCTCGATTTTGCCTTTGGAGCAATTTTCAACTTATTGCTCAAAGACTCCTCTATGGAATCTATATCAAGAATGCAGGCTTTGAGGCTTGCGTTGATTTGATCTTCAAGTTTGCGATCATCAAAGCTGTCAAAGGATTTCATCAGCCTTTCGGAAAGTTTTTTTTGCGAAAGGTCTGTGATCTTCTCCCCCTTCAAAAATTCATCCATACTCCGTTGAATATCGGCATAAACAAATTCGCCAATTTCAGAGAGTCTATGATCAATTTTGGATGTTATCAGCAAGGCTGTTGTCTCAATCAGCTTTTCTCTAGCAACATTATCTTTCGGGTAAGGAGCCTCATCAATAGGGCTTGTATCCACGAAATTTTGCACAGAGTGTCCATCATCGGTATTGACTTTTTTCCCACTCTTTGAAGAAAAAACAAACACTGCCACTAGAGCTATCGCACTCATGACCACAACACCAATCACTGCTTTTTTCATTGCGGATTCCGCTATAATTGCCTCATTTTGAATGTCCAATGTTTTGTGGCAATTTAGGTGGTTTTTATCCGTTACTAGTTACGCCAACCGTCGGGGCGAAGTGCATTTGAGGATCTACGGGAACGGAAAATGATTTTTCATCATTTTCTGCTGACCTTCCTCAAATCCGCCGCCGACTCCTCCCATGAAGAACAACGTGTCCCGTGTTATCTTTGATTACACAGTGGCGGAATGGGAGGAGTCGGGGGTGGCACACTCCCCGAACGGTTGGCGTTCCTGAACCCGTTTTAACCCGTTGTTCACTGGCATTTTGGGTGTTTTTCAAAAACCCCAAAAGTATTCACTCGGATATACACCCAAGTGTAGGGGGGTGTGAATATCCGAGTGAAGATGCCAGTGCAGACTTTGGATAATACATCGTGCTAAAGGTCGAACGACATTTGCTCCCCGATGTCAAAATCATCCGTCTGGATCATGGTTTCATGATCCTGCGATGTTTCCTGCACATCCTCTGGTGGACTTTGTTCCATGAGGGTTTGCAGTTGTTGGAGGTGTTGCCTGTGATGTTCTCCAACCCTGATCCAATGGATGTTGTTCCATCCCTGTATGACTTCGTTTGCGAGCGTGTTTCCCAATAATACCTGTGTGGGGATTCCCCAGACAGAGGTATTTACATAAGTCATATCGCACGATAACGGAGAGATGTCTTGAGCAGTCACACGGAGCAAATCGACATGACTTTCCTCCAGATTGGTTCCTATGGGCGAAAATTGTTTGGCAAGTTGGAGAATGATACCACCGCTTCCGCAGGTTGGTTCATTGACAGAAACAGGGATTCCTTTTTCGATGACACTCTCCACATCCACAAGGATGCGAGCCATGAGTTCAGAGATGGGTTCAGGGGTAAAAAATTCCCCCCGTCCGTCTCTGGCAGCTTTGGAAGCTATGGTCTGGTAGTATTCCCCCAAGAGATCAGAAAAAGGGTTTTGCTCCATTTCATGGATCAGGAAAGCAAAGGCTTCGCAGAGGGCATGGAGTTCGTCTTTATCGTATTTTTTGATCGTCTCCAGGTATTCTTCTTCACGGGTCTGACACGCTACCGCACACGCTGCCATACGGACGAAATCAGAAAATACACTGACAGGAGAGCTTTTGGTGCGGGCGATGGTTTCAATGGTTTTTCGGAAGTCTTTTTCTTCCGAGAGTTTTGATAAGGGCATTCATAATGGTTGTTAGGAATAGATACAAAAAACCCCGCTCAAGAATGAACGGGGCTTCCTTCCACCATAAAACGACTTCTCTTCTAATCGACCGTTGGTCACTTCCTTGGCACATGAGAATCATTCCTCATGATTCGAGGACACACCTCATGAAAAAGATCAAAACGTGCCTGTGTCTGGAAGTGCCGTGTCCCACAAGTAAGCTGGGTAAGAAACATTCATCATCGGATGAATGCGAAGAAAAGTCTTGGGGAAGGACTCTGGATTCTAACACATAGAACCTTTTTTTGGCAAATGATCCCAATACTCGTTTTCGCACATGACCATCATGTGCCGACGAGTAAGGTTAAGATCGAGGGGGTTTGCAGACAGATGTTTTCCGTCTGGAGTGAGACAAAAAATCTCCCAGATGTAAGGTTCATCATCGACCAGAAACCGCCCCCACTGGTGGAATCCATCGGGATCGTTTTCTTCGTTAAAGGTGCGGTAGTTCCGCACCCGATCTAGGATCTCGGATTGTGTATCAATATCGAGGTCAAGGATTTGCGGAGAGGTGTAAAGCTCGGTGCTGGTAAAGGAAATCCTAAAAGCATCGTTGAGTGCTCTTACAGCCCGACTCCATTCCTCTTGCTCCTCGTTCATCTTGAGAATTTGGGATGTGATGTTCGGGAGCGAAAAAGGAATGGTTTGTTGGTGTTTTTTCATAAGGGTAAAGTGCTAAAAAATAAAAAGGTATTATCGAAGGAGGAGCGATGTTGGCGGCGAACGAGCCGGGAACGAAAACAACGGTGCTGCCAAAAGATTCGCTGGTAAATACTCCCAGCCCTTCGCTTTGCGGGGATCGGTTACAACGACCAACCTAGTCCAACAGGTAAACGCACACTGTTTGTCCAGACCCATATCATGAGCCAAGTTTCGCAAGCTCTCCAAACGCTTTTCGTTCAGGCATACCACCATGAGACGTATCGACCTGACGTTGTGAGCTTTCAGCTCTGGATGATGTCGGAAAGAACGACTAAGGGAAACATAGTGTTCTAACTTCTTCCGAAACGTCGCTTGGGTTCCGCCCCCTGCACCGCTGGTCTGTGTGCTTCTGTCCATTTCCAGAAAGAAAGCTCTGGTTTTCTTGTGGAGACGTAAAAGCACCATTCCATCGGGAACATGCTTTTTCCCTCTGTGATAGGAGGCAAACTGCCCATCACGGTAGAAATCCAGCACTGAAATACCGATCTTTTCAGCATCATCCAGAAACTTGATCCAATACCGTGCAAGATCTAATTCATGCGCTTGGAGCAACGGACGCACTAATGTGGAAGCTCGTTTGGGAACCTCCAAGCCGAGTTCTGTGTGCAGATACTCCGCTCCGCATTTCGTCAAAGCATAGACGTATTCTCCGCAAACATGACTTTGTTCACGTTGAAGAAGACCTGCATCACAGAGCTTCTTGAGACGTTGGCATAAGGTGCGGTAACTGCTGAACGGTATCTCTCTATTACAAACCTCCCACACCAAACGTGTGGTTAATGTGAAGCGGATCATGGCACGTAACAAAGTCTGGTCACGTGGGGTTATACGAATGTTTGTCGCAGAATAGTTGAGGTTAAGAGATTAAAAAACCGAAGGCGAAACATTTGCGTTTCTTTTCACAATCGGATAGAAACTACTATCGCATTCTCTCCCTTTTTCCAAATGAATCGTTGAGAATCGCCAAAGGCTCTTTTTCGCCCTCGGCTTTCTGTTCGTAACAAAACGAACCCTTTCCCGGACACGTCTCCCTTGCCAGACGTATTTTTGATGTCCTCCAAAAACTAACCCCAACATTAAATTACTATGAAAAAACACACCACAAAATGGGTCGATTATAAGACCCTCAAATCCCACATCAATGTGCTCGATGTGCTCAAGCATTTCGGCATCGAACCTAACACAAGCAACGGAACCCAGCATTACAGCACCTGTCCGCTGCCACACCATGCAGGAGACCGAAACAACCCCCATGCGTTTTCACTCAATAGTGAGAAAAACGCTTGGCGGTGTTTAACCCATTGTGGTTCAGGAAACGTGATCGACCTGTATGCGTATCTCTCGGATCGTGACCCAAAGGATAAAGCAGTCTTTCGTGCCTGTGCAGTGGAAATGCAGGAGCGGTTTTTAGGAGGCGTAGAAACACTTTCTCCAAACACTGTTCCTCAAAAACCAAAGACACCAACAAAACTTACAAAACCACTGAAACCCAACAAGCCCCTGACCTTTGCCCTCAATCCCAAAGCAGATATTCCGTATCTGCTGGAGGAGAAGAAGTTCCCCAAAGATTTTCTTTCCGAACTCGGTATTGGCTGGGTTTCCAAAGGGATGTTTTCTGGTCGTGTGGTCGTTCCGATTCACAATGGGCACGGCAAACTCGTTGCCTATGCTGGACGTGGACAAAAAGAAGCAGACATCATCAAACGTGGTCGCTGGCTCCTTCCAAAGAACTTCCACAAGAGTTTGGAGCTTTTTAACCAGCACCGACTTGATCCGCAAGACGTAGCAGAGCAAGGTCTTGTGATCGTAGAAGGATTCTGGTCAACGTTACGATGGCATCTGGCAGGATTTCCTGTTGTGGGACTCATGGGGTGCGATGTGAGTGATTACCAGCTCAAACGCATTGCCTCCATGACCTCCCTTGTTTGGCTGATGCTGGACAATGATGAAGCAGGACAGAAAGCCCGTGAAAAAACCGTCCTCAAACTGGCGGAGCATGTAGCGGTGCGTATCATACCCTATCCTGATGACACATCGCACACTCAACCAGAGGATTTCACAACGGATGAACTCGTGCAGCTCATACCGCAGTGAATCACAGACAAGCCTTCTTCATAGCGATATGGAGAGGGCTTTTATTCGCCAGAAAGCAAATCTTGAAATTCTTCCAGCAATTCCCAAGGACCATCACAGCTAGCAGCATAAGCTTTAACCTCACAGTCTTTTCGAGGGCATTCAACAATAGTAACTTGGGCTCCATCGAGAGCTCCTCCAACACGTTCATACCAGCTATCAGCCTGCCCCATTCCTATTCCATGGATAGGACAACAACCTTTGTCTAGGCGATTGGTTCGATCTTCCGCTGACTGCTTTCTTGCCATAGGTAATCTCCTAGCACAAATTCTACAATTCGCCAGACTAATTGAATGAGGATGCCGCCTTAATGTAACCCAGTAAATTTGCGTGGATTACATCTGTGTGATACAAAGGAGTTTCGTATTTTCTAACATACACATACATGACAAACCTCACAAAAGAAGACATTGAACAGTTCAAAAAATTGTGGCTCAACAAATACGGCGAAAAACTAACCGACGAGCAAGCTCAAGCAGAAGCCTCCAGATTGATTAGGCAGTTCTCTTACTTCTGTGGTAATATCCCCGAACTTTCTTAACCCCTTCTCAATGGCTCAAAACTATGTCGTTCTCGCTTACCTCCGAAAGTCCGATGAAGACAAACACGGACAAGTGCAATCCATAGCAAAACAACGTGAATGGACAATTGAACGTGCCAAGCATGAGGGCGATAGCATAGACCACTACTTTGAAGACATCCGCACCGCTAAAGAACCGGGAAGACCTGGGTTTGCCCAGATGATGGCGTTCATTGAAAATTCCAGCAAACCCGTGAAGCTTTACGCATGGAAAACCTCACGATTGGCTCGAAACGGTATCGATGAAGGTGCTATAAAATATGCGATCACGAGACGCAAAATTGCCCACATTATTACTAGAGACCGTTCCTACGATGAATCAACAAACCACATATTGTTAGGAGTTGATTTTGGAGAAGCTACGCAATTCTCTCTCGATCTGAGCAAAGACGTAAAAGAAGGAATGCTTCAAAAAGTAGAGAAGGGCTATCGCCCCAACAGGACTCCTAATGGTTGGTTAGCTGACCCTTATTCGGACAAGGGCGATCGAAGAATACTGGTGGATAAAAAACGATTCCCAATCTTGCAAAAGGAAATCCACAAAATCCTTGATTCCAAGGGGGCGTATAGAGTAGCGGACTCCCTTCGGTATCTGAACGATATCGGATTTACGAACAAAAAAGGAGGCTCAATGTGTAGATCCACACTATCAGAATTTTTCAAAAACCCCTTCATTTGTGGACAGTTTCAATGGCATGGAGATTGGCATATAGGCAAACACAAACCTATGATTACTCCTACAGAATTTGAGACATTACAAATCTATGTGACGGGTGGACGAGCACGCCACCGAAAATACACGAACATTTACAACGGGATGATTCGATGTGGCGAATGCGGGTGTTGGATTACAACTGAACCTCCAAAAATCAAGCGACCCAAAAATGGAAAAATCCATGTATACAATTATATGCGCTGCACCAAAACCAAAGGGAAATGTTCGCAGAAATGTATTCGCATGGAGAAGCTAGAACAACAAATTACGGATACCCTTTCACGGATTGATGTTGATACTGAATTTGTGGACTACTGCCTCGGCGTGTTACGAAAAGAGTCTAAGAAGAACCACAATGAACTCTCCAGACAAAGAGCGATTCTTCAAAAGCAATATAATGAGAACGAATTAAAGATCAGGAATATCACTGAAAAATACAGTCTCGGAAAAATAGATGATGACGTTTACACGGATATGATCGGACAATACAAAAAACGACGTTTTGATTTGGAACAAAAATTACAGTCACACGCCAAACAACACGACCTTCTAATAGAAGGTTTCATAAAAGACATACATTTTGCAAAACACATTGCCAGAAGGTTCAGCAATGGAACAATTTTAGAGAAAAAAGAGATCATGCAAAACCTACAATCGAACCTGTGGCTAGTGAACGGGAACCTTCTGATAGACTTAAAATCTTCATTTCTCGTTTTATCTCAAAAGAATCGCCTCCGAAATGTAATCGAACCTCTGAAAAACCGCTCCCACAAAGGGATAGGCGGTTATTCAGATTCAAAAGTTCTGGGATGGTGCGCCTTCTCGGGGCTTATCAGAACCCATTTAAAGATTCGGAAGTTCTACCAAAGCTTGAGGTTGGACTAGTTGGTTCACACCTCTGCTTCCCTCGTCGTGCAACCACCCCCAGATAACAAAAGGGGGCAGATGCCATGCAGGAAAACACCCCCAACATGCTTAGGCTGGTTATTCTCCCCACCATGGCAGATTTGTTAATGACAAAAGGAATAG
Source organism: Epimenia babai (assembly GCA_011762755.2). NCBI lineage: Eukaryota > Metazoa > Mollusca > Solenogastres > Cavibelonia > Epimeniidae > Epimenia > Epimenia babai. The sequence goes on along the minus strand of WURV02185413.1, from coordinate 80,448 downwards.
GTTCAACTTCTCCCAGATTACCACTTCTTGCCCAAGGCTCACTGACACTCCAAAAAATCGCCCATAGAATGAAGAACGTCATACCTCCTACGATCCAACGCCAGAAAACAGATGGGAAGCTGGTCAAACTACCCGCTTTGAGGAGGCATGAAATAAGCAACCCGCCTATACCGAACGCCAGTAAAAAACTCACTATATTGGCGGCAATGACTTCTCCTAATGAACCGACAATACAGGTGTATACGAAAAGTATAATGAGTGCAAAAAATCCGTGAAGGATCATGGCTCGCAATCCCATTTTTAATAGGGGAACGAAAGCTTTATTATTGCAGGGTGTGATCTGTTGCATTTTCCTCGGTCAACTCATAAATTTTAGCCACCTTCTGCAAAAACTCACGAGCCTTGTTTAAGTCCACAAATTTCAAAACCCAGTAATCTCCTCTATTTTTGAAGTCTCTGTAATTAACCGCACCCAAACGGAACATATAACTATCGCCAGCATCCACCATTTTGCTCATACCCATTTCCACCCAATATACTTTGGGGTTATCGGTATCAGCTCTTAATGCTACTTCGTTGATCCCTACTCGTTCTGCTGGAATCTTCGTGATAATGAAACCATTTTCGACAGATTCCACCATCGTGGCGTCTTGCTTTGCTACAAATAGCCCTTCTTCCAAGGGTTGTTTTTCTGCACTTTTCGGCTTTTGATCATCACAACAAGAACTTACTGAAACCATTATAGGCACGAGAAAAGCGAGTAACTTTTGCTGTATTGGTTTCATGGCTAATTTGCGGGTGCTTTATTCTTCTTCATCTTCCACTGTGTATGTATCAAGAGCTTGTTGAGCAAGACTTTTGAGTTTTAGATTAGTTGAGTTATCTGCTAGATCCTGCCATTTGGCGATAACATTATCCCCTAAGCTTCTATGTCCTTTTGCCAGTGCAATAGCTTTTAGCTTATCGTTAGTGCCGTTGAAAACTGCCATGTGGATTTCTGTGGCATGCTCCCACCCATCATCCCTTGCAGCTAGCGTCGTTGAGTTTTTCAACATTATCGCTTTTCCCAAGTCATTTGCACCATTGAAAGTTTGTTTCCATGAAACCCAATCTATCACACGCACACCTCCCTCTGGTTCTCCTTCAAGGTCAGATGAAAAGTCTTCGGCATACCAAAATAACAACCACTTTATATTGTCATCAGGTGCTGAGACCTTTTCTTTAAGCCATATTTCAAACCACTTTGGAGCTAACAAAGCTTGTTGAGACAGTGCAGATCCAGAAAATTGCATCTTCGCAAGCTCGTCTGCGGTATCAGCGATAACTTCATCTTGAATAATCCAATCTACTTGATCTTGGAAAAAGCTACCCAGTTGATTAACTTTGTCCCAATCAACAATAGACCATGCTTGCCCCGATGGGTGGTTCCATTGTTGAGTAGCCATAACACCCAGCACGTTTGAAAGAATATTCGAGAATGCAGTCTTTTTTTCCGCATCCGTCGCCATATATTCAATATCCGTGAAGCTCTGGTCTTGAGCCGTCACAATGTTTTGAAATGCTGTTTCTGTTGCAGCCTCATCAATTTCCCCCATTGTTATAGAGGGTATAGTAAACACCGTTAATAGTAGTGATAAATTTTTCATGGTCGTGTTATCTAGGTTTAGATGTCTTGAAAGCGAGGTAGGTATTTATGAAATAGTTTCCCTTTCTAGCTACTTGAGTTATCGGCGTTCTGAAGTGCTTTCTCCCAGCCAAGAAGACCTTAGTGGGTCTTCCATCTAATCTATACGCCAAAGCCAAAGAGCTTCCTCCATCTCCAGCGATACACTGGATTTCTCCGGCGAGCCCCCCTGGTAAAGCAGGCACTCCTGAATCTTTGAGTTTTTGCTTAAAATTAGCTCCACCGCCTGAATCATTGTTTCTCGGGGTAGCAACAAACACAACTTTCTTGTCCCCACATTCTCCAATGCCATACCATGGATGCCAGCCATAATTTTCGAGCTTACTAGCAAATCCTCCCAATGCTTCTTCGTAAGTATGATTAGGGACAACTCCTGTTTTGATATTTATACCTCCTAATGTATTAAAGCTAATGTAGTCTGCTTGTGCACTTTCAAAAGGCGATGTTCCTCCCGTTGCTGTTGCAGGGCTATTAGCAGAACCTGTTACCAATCTCCCATGACATTTTTCTGTCATTCCATTTGGAAAAGGATACCTGCGTAGTCTTGATTTGAAGCAGAAATTGCCATTTACAACTACATCATGATTCGGATGAGCTGTTACAACGGCGCCCACACCCCAAAGCTTTGAACTTCTATGAAAAGTTTCAACAGCTTTCATGGTGGTATTTTCATGAAGCATCATAACAATTTGCTTATCCGACGTAAGACTGCCTCCTCCACGTGAAGTCCATTTTATACTCTCATGTCTCACACATATTTTTGAGTTCATTTCTAACATGTAATCACGTGCCGCATAAAAATATTTCGCATCTCCTACTCGGTCAACAATCGTCAGCCTCATTTTGGAAGCATCTACCTCTTGAGCATCTGCCGCTGATTTATATTTTAGAGTCAAAATGCCCTCCTCTTGTTTGGTAAAGGCTCCATCTGTTCTAATGTAGAGCTTTTCTGGAATCCCTTTTGTCGCTAGATTTCTTGGGAAAGTCACTGCCTTCGTGCAAGCTTTGTCCTCATAAAACTTTAATTTCCCAATCACAGGATGGTCAAATCGAACTATTCCAACTTTTACCCCTGCTCTAATCTTAATCTCTTGAATATCGTCGTCATGCTGTGTTCCAGCAGGAGCCTTGGGATCTTGCTTGTCTCCTAAGCCATTGGAAAGCTTATCATTCGTAAATAAATACTCTGTCCCTTTCTCCTTCTGCTCGTCCGTAGCACTAGAGCCAAGAGACAATTCACGAGCCAGATCATCCAAAATATTAATTTCTCCGTCGTTATCAAAATCACTATTTATTTCTAATTTGAGTCGTAAAACCCTTTTTTTCTCAACTGTTTGAGGGAAATCTTCAACATCGTTTTTATCCTCTCCACCAATCGGATTGGCAGGATCAGCCCTTTTAATTTCAGGATCATACTGGTCTATCAAAATACCTTGATCGTCATTTTGTGGCTCTACCACAAACCAGTAGTCATAATCCGCTCCTTCTGGATTATTAGAGTCGCTAGAATTTCCTAAATTAGAACTCTGCCAATCTATTTGGAAGGTGTAGGTATCCTTCTTCTTGAAAATAGATAGAGTCTCCTCCTCATACTGCCCATGACCACCAGAACGCAAAGTATAGAAGGGTTCTTCTTCTCCTGTATCGGGATTGATACGAAAAATGTTCATCACGTAGTCCTCGGATTCACTGCCGCTCCGATCTCCCACACCGATTTTAATGGTCAATTTTTCTTCGGGAGGAATGGGGTTTCCCCCGTCGGAATCATCATGCGGATTACTGCCTTGATCTACTTCCTGTTTGTCGTTGGTGGTATCGTTTCCGTTTCCTCCATCGGTATTTACAAGTTGCGGATTACTTTTGTAAACATACTCGTCGATATTGATAAGCCCGTCTGAATCCGCATCGGAATTTGCATCATTCACAAGAGGGTTTAATCCATTAGTAACCTCCCATCCATCTGGCATGAGGTCGCCTTCAGAATCAGGATTCGTCATATCGGTTCCATGCGTGTTTTGCTCGGATAGGGAGGATAATCCGTCATTATCGTGGTCAGAATTTGGGGAATCCCAACGAAACGGATTGATTGCGTAAAACGATTCTGCGTTGGTTCTGATACCGTCTCCATTCGTATCACGCCAGAGAAGCGATTTTACCTCCCCTCGATCAAACAACCCATCATTATCCACATCCTGATTATGGAGCAGGGTTACTTCGGCGGGGCTTAATGCTCTACCGTAAATCCGCATACGGTCAAATTTCCCTTTGAATTGGGTATTGGGTAAATGCTCCATCCAACGCCCAAAGCAAAAATCTGTGGTGGCGGTATGGTCGAGTAACATAACTGCTTTTGCTTCCTGCTTTTTCAGAACTCCATCAATATAAACACGGTAGTATGGATGCTCACGAACCACAACGATGTGATGCCAGTTGCCGTCATCAATGCTTCCTTCGGATTGCGTGAAACTCATGGTTTCGTATTCCGTGGAAGTAATCGGACCAGCAAACCCATCGTTGTTGTTGTCGCTGTCGTATTGGAAGCCTCCGAGTTTCCACAATTCGCTTCCATCCGTGTTTTTTACGATTCGCAAGCCACGCAGATTGTATTCCAAAATCGAATGGTTGTGGTTGCTGCTGACATAGAAGTTATAGTCATAGACTCCATACAACCCCTGAATGGTTCCAACAGGAGCATTTTTGAGGGAGTCCTTGTCGAAACACGTCCAGAAGCTCAAAGCATAATTTGATACCCCCTGAAAGGTCGTTCCGTCTCCCTCTGCATAACCAATCGTTGTTTTTCCTGCCTTGGATACCATACCAAGGGAATCAACCCCCATTGCAAACGGGGAAGCGTGTCGGTTGTTTCCAGACTTGTCCTCAAAGGTTTGATTCGGGAATGTGCCTTGCAGGGTTTCAAAATCGTATCGAACCAAGAGTCCGTTATCCAGCGAACTTGGTAGCCCTGAACCGTCTGGATCAGCTATCGCATCATTCACAAGTGGGTTCTGGTCTTGAGAGTCGGAAATTCCATCTCCATCGCTATCCCAGTTCCAAAAATTGAGACCCTGTTGTGCCTCAATGTGGTCTTGAAGTCCATCTTGGTCGCTATCGGTAAAGAATTTCCTGATACGGTAGAACTTCTTCGCATTGCTTCTCGGTGGAGGCGGTGGGGCTGCTGCCTGTGCTGCTACACTGGCGGTAATGTCCGCATTGATTGCAGGAAGTGAATCTACGAGTTTTCCAATTAACGCTGCATCCTCGGCTCCCAAAGTGTCGTTGGGGGGAACATTATTCAGGCTGGTAATCTCTCCCATGATACTCAAGAGGAAAGAGTACGGATCAAAGTCTTTGGAGTAAAACAGGGGTGGATTTTCTGAATCAATTTTCTTTCCGTGCAGCACATAGGATTTGGGAGAATTATCATCAAGAGAAACCCATGCCACGAGAAGTCCTGTGGTGGTTCCGTCAATGTTGATCTCCTGAACCCGCAAGCTGGCAGTAATAAGGGGAACGTAGTCCTCTGGCAGAACAACGGGGGCTGGATTGCTCCCGTCATTTTGTGGAAGTGGAAACAAGGGATGTGTAATCGTATGTCCAATGCCCCGATAAAAAACACTGTCTGTCCACGTATTCAGGTCATCCGAACTTTGGATGTAGTAATTGACCCCTGCGGTGGAAAGGAAACGAAACTGATACACACTCCCGTCATCGCTTTTTTCTTCAACATAAGGAATACCGCTTCCATTATCTGGCAACCATTGGGCTGTCGCAACAGGAGCAAGGAGAAGAGAACAACCAACAGAACAAACGAGCTTTTGCCAGCTAGAGGCAACACACACTTTGAATTTCATAGGATTACATGAGGATTTAACTATGGGTAAGAAAGAGAAATACCGTTCTGCTTACAAGGAGAAACCTATCAACAGATAATTTTCTTAGGCTCTATTTGCTTCGCTTCGGTTTGAAAAAAGCGACAGAGGGAGCCAGAAAAAGACCAACACGGAAAAATGAAAACGCCCATCTTCCGCCCATCCTGACGTTTTTCGAACAACAAAAAAGGAGTCACGATTTCTCGTAACTCCTTGATTGTCAAAGTGGTGGGCAGGGCTGGATTCGAACCAGCGTACTCATACGAGAGCAGATTTACAGTCTCCCGACTTTCTTTGCACCATTTTTCATAGCTTACCCTAAATTTTCATAAGTCTTTTATTTACAGTGTTTTGAAAACCTATGCAAAACCATGAAAAATCTGACCAAAGTAAAAAACGGTGCAACGGAGGTGCAAATTATTGCTTGCGTTGCACCGTTTTCAAGGCGAATCTTTTACCAGAATTGAGTAAAAAACCATACCCCTCCCCCACATGAAGGAACGCCCCACAGAATTCAGGACCCGCAAAGGACAGCGGGTTTTCCGTCGCCGTGTCTATAACAAAAAATTCACGACTCCGCAGTATGCACAGAACTATACCTTGCGTGTTAGACAGGACAAGAAGGACAGCTATTTCAATCTAGGAACGGATAAAAAGATAGCGTCTAACACAGCCGATGAAATAGCAGCCTTTTTATCGCTTGATGGTAATACGGTGGAGGAAGCTCTTGTCAGATATTCCTCTACTCACAAAGCCGCAAAAAAACGGGAGGAAAAACGCAATGAGGAAACCATAAGGATCAAGGCAAACACTGAGGTTACTGTTGGCATGATTTGCAAACGCTATACCGAGGTGACACACAATCTCAGTGAAGCAACCGTCAGGGAAAACATCAAGGGACTGAGGAGGATTGTATCAGGTATCATGAGGTTACCCAAACTGGGCAAGGGAAGGACGAAAGAGGTTCTTGAGGAATGGTATCGCAAGACTGACGACTTCCCTGTATCCAAACTGACCAAATCCAACATTGACCGGTTCCAGCAAAGGGAACTGGCTGAGGCAAAAGGTGATTTTGAAAAACTGGGTTCAAAGGCCACCACGATGAACCAGTATGTTCGTTCTGCACGAAGTGTGTTTGCCGAGAAAGTGCTCCATCATTATGACGATTTCAACTTGCCTGATCCCCCGCCTTTCAGGGGGATTGCCAAACTGAGTGAACCTGTTCACCGCTACCGGTCCGAGATCAACGAAGCCGACCTGATGCAGTCGGCTATTGACGAACTCCGTGACGAGGAACCGGAGGTGTGGATTGTCTTCCTTCTGGCATTTGGTGCGGGGTTAAGGCGCAAGGAAATCGACAAGCTCATGTGGGAGCAGGTGGATATTGAAAACCGCAGGATCTGGATCAAGACGACCAGATATTTCAGGCCGAAGGCCCGCAACTCGGAATATTTTGTCGATGTCAGTGCAGCGGTCATGAAGGAAATTGAGACCTACAAAAATACCATGACTGGAAGGGATGAGAATTCCATTTTTGTTTTACCGGGTAGAATGGTGGAAGGCAGCCAGATACGCTGCCGACCCATTTTCAGGAGGATCTATGCATGGTTGCGTGAGCAGGGTATCACTTCAACGAAGCCTTTGCACACCCTGCGCAAGGAGGCTGGCTCGATGCTTCTGGAAAAGGAGGGGAGCTTGCTCAAGGTGGCGGAATTTCTTCGTAACGATATTCACACTGCCAGAGAGCATTATGTTGGTCGAAAAGGCAGAATTGAGATCGAACTTCCCGGGTTGGGTTAGGCCGATGCGAGTGGCTACATGGGCATGCTTGCCAGAGCATCTTCAAGCACAGGCAGATAGTCCTTGAATTCCAAGTCACAACCCAATGCCTTGGATTTTTCGTATAAGAGTACCTCCGGCGTGTATGGATTTCGCCCGGACACATCCCGTTCTTGTCAAACATCCTCAGGTATTGAGGGAACAAGCCAACTAAAACACAACTAGGAAGAAGTGCTGCTAGGTGATCCATTATTTTTGCACAGGAAAGTAACAGATATTGACACACTCGTGGTCTTGGCAAACCCTTGGCCATCTCTATACAAAACGATAATTATATATAGTCACTGCCTCTCACATGCGTTCTGGGAAATTACAATGGATTCTGGTTATGTCTGTGCTCCTGACCGCTAAGGCTGGTGCATATGACTGGCTGAGCCAATCTGATACAGCACCAGACAGAAACCTGGTTCTTGAAACTGAATTGGAGGCCCGATGGCTGACCAGTTCAAACATCTTTGCCTCACCCTCAAACCAGTCTGACTCCTACACAGAAACAGCCGCGACCCTTCGTGTCAAAAACGACGAAGATTCGCGGCTGTTTTTTGATCTGGCATACAACCCTACATACAGGGCGTATCTCAGGAATAGCCCTCTCAATAACCTAGATCATGAGTTTAGCTTTGAGTCCGTTTATTCCAGCGTAAAAAGTTCCATTACCTTCGAGGCGGATTACACTGATGCACGACGCACTGACCGGGTACTCGGCTCGAATGTAGCCCTTAAACGCTTTGCAAGCAATGTCGCGTTTCAGACAGAAATCAATCCCAAGTGGGAGATAGCAGCTTCCTATGGCTATACACTCTTTGATTACGAAAATATCTTTGAGTCATTACGTCATGATCTCGACTTCGAAGCCAAGCATCATCCGACGGAAAAACTGACCCTCTCTACAAAACTTGCACTCAACTCCTCAGAAAATGATGACATCAAATCTGACGGACACGAATTTTCCATCGCTTCCCGCTATCGGCCAACACCCAAAACAAACGTCGACATCACACTGGCATACAAAGGGCAACAGACCCCATCTGGCAGCCTTTCCGCCTATGCGGCCGATGTGTCTTTTTCCAGTGAACTGACACCAAAAACCTCGATCACTTTCAGTGTTTACCGGTCAGCAAGATTAACCAGTTTTGATTTCTGGCAAACAGGCTACGGAGCACGGGCAAGTGCACTTTGGCAAATGACCCTCAAAAGCAGCCTACAAATTGCCGCAGAGTATGAAAATCTGGACAGAATTCCATTGAACGGAAACTCACGGACTCAACATGTGAACTATCACTCAATCAGCACCACTTTCCGCACCCAGATCAATGATCAAAGCAGTGTGTTTGCTTCAATGACGTTTGATTCACAAAATTCTTCAAATGTATCAAACACATTTGACCGGCAGCAATTCCAAATAGGCTACAGCTACAAATTCTAACAAATAAAAAATTGGCTACGCTTTAATAGATCACTTTGCAGGCAAGAATAGGTCACCATCGTTGCTTCCCGTTAACAGTGCCCCGTTGGAGTATGCCCATACTTTCAGGTTGTCTACAGCCAAACCGTGATCGTTCCCAGCATCGTTCACATCGTCCCAAACCAACCACAGACTTTGGCCGGGCTGCCAGTTCAATCCTGTAAGAAATCCTGCGATGTTCTTTTCCGACTGGATATTTCCATCAAGACCAGCACCGCCTCCCACATTGCTCTTGCTTAGAAAATCAAGATCTTCCCATCTGACGTAATCCCCACTAACCAGTGAAGCAGGCTCAATAGCATAGGAAAATGCAAGTTTCTGTATGAATTCAGCATCACTCTGTCCCCTCCTCCATTGTTCCCCGTCATATGAAATCCTGATTCTGTCGATCAACCCACCCGACTTATTCACCAGTTTAATGCCAAAACGGATAGTTGGACCTGAAAAAATATGGTGCGTTGCCCCCAGAGCCCAGTCAGACCCATTGCCAAAAGCTACCAACCGGCCAAACCCGGCATTATTCAGTGTCCCTCCCGATCCATCGGAATGCCTTAGCTGCAAGTAGTTGGAATACCCTCCACGGATGGTTGTATCATCCTGCCAGTTTTGATCTACCCCCATTGTCCCACTCAAGGAGTCAAAATCCTGAGAATAACTGGGCAATGCTCCCAGCTCCCTAACATGAATTCGCCAAAACAATCGCTCTACGTTATTTGGATTCAATTCCAGGGAATACGTCGTAGTTCCCTGCCCCACCCCGGTATCACGGGTGAGCTCCTGTTCAGCAAAGTCTCTCCATCTGGAAAGGTCAGTCGAATACTGAATCGCATAGTCCACTGCTAGGTCATTGGGAGCTTCCGTACTCAATGTCCAATTCAGTCCATTTTGCTGGGCATTGAGCAAGTTTGAACCTCCAATATCAGGCACCCGGGGATTCAGTCCATAGGCATACTCCAGATAATCATCCAGTTGGTCTTCATCAAAATCAGACACCTGACCATTTGCCGGAGGCAACGAATGAGTTGAGCGCCATGCATGATAGGCTCCCATCACTTCAATATTTTTAACGCTTGTCCTGATTACATTACCAAAATTATCAGTCACATGGGCCCAAACCTCTTTAGCTCCAACGAACTGAGGTGTCCAATTGAGCGTGTACGGTGCTGTCGTATCACTGCCTAGTTCCTGACCATCCGCATAAAAGATGACCGAGCTCACAGCACCGTCAGAATCATTTGCTGACACCGTAAGGGCAATCGAATTCCCTACTTCAACCGAAGTTGAGGATACGGCCAGTGTTGCTTCAGGAGGGCTGTTCACAAGCCAGCCAACCGCCACATCGAAAAGCATCCAGCCACGTTCTGTCAGTTGGGCAGCTCCGTCATTTTCGAGAAAAATCCCCATCCTCTTGGCCGGAGCATTCATACCAATCATCTGAATGCCCTGAGCGTATGTGAATATGCAAGCTTTGGAAGAACCCCCTTCAACCGTAGCAATAATCTCAGAGCCAGCAGCTGGCTTTCCCCAGGTCACAAAGCTATTTTGCAGATACACGACATGGCTTCCGGCGGGTAAGCCATGCGACAATGTTGTAGCACCTGTCACCGCTATCTTTTTTTGTCCACCGACCTTGCCATAGTCAGTATCAAATACGGCTCCTGTCATAGCCATGTCATCCATTAAAAAACCCTCATAGACCATCACGGGAACAGGTACATCCCTGAATTTTGTTCCCACATTGGCCGAGGAAACACTGGAAGAAATAATGACCAAAGCCTTTTGATTTGCATCTGCAGTAGAACTCAGAGAATCCACTATTATCTGCACGCTATATCCACCTAATTGCAGGTGATCCATCATCTCCTTTTCAGCTTTGAGCAACGTTTGGCTACCCACAACCAACAGAATCTCGGGTACATCCTGCGGCAAATTGATGGTAATCTTATGCGTTTTTGTTAATGACACCCCGGCCGCATTCGTACCCGTAACTTTGATCAAATATGTTCCCGACTGGACATAGCGATGCCTTGCCAAGGTTCCTCCCTGCTGCATCGTGCCATCACCTAAATCCCAGGAAAAATCCAACAACTCCGAAGTGTTAAGCTCTATTGCCAACTCTCCATAGGGAAAAAAGATTCCGGAAGGGGGCACTATGTCAAACTGAGGGGCACCCGTCTCTAGACTCAATGCATTGCTTGGCTGGGAGCAATGAGACCCTGCCTTGGCCACAACATGGTATTGATAGCCCAATGCCTGATCAGCCTGTGGCAAGACATCAACAATCTGTAAAACAGATGCTCCAGTTGAAGCAATTTTTTGCCATCTATTCTCCATGAATTCAGGGAGACTGCTGTCACAACGGTAAACATCATATCCCGTTATTCCCGACGAAGTTGAGCTACTCCATGAAACTGACGCCTGTAATGATGAAGTCAGCTGCACCACCTGTAGACCAGGAGGTAGTATGGGGATAGTCGCCAGATCTATCACCTGACTTCCTCCACCCGAAATGGCATAATCGTAAACACCACCTTTCCAACGAACACGCAACATAAACCCTGTGGCTGTATTTACAGTTATGCGTGGTGGAACGTCTTGGCCCGCCCTCTGATCACAAATAAAGTCCACTAGAGAACTACCCAAACGGTATCCGGTCACACCATGACGATCTGTCCTCCTCACATCCCATTCAACCATGTTTTGGGGTGTATTGGACTGTATTCCAATCACGTTCTCAATGAGAAGAGCTATAGGCCCCAAACCAGTCCATCCAACAAAATCAGCACGCGAAATATTCCCCTCACTCAATGAATCAGGAGCATAGTTTTCCCACAGTGTGTTGGTGTTAGCAAATACAGAGGATAACGCCTGAATATATTTTTCAGATTGCTGGTAGGCCATTTCAGGGAACCCCGCCTGTTCGAGTCCCTTGATAACAACATAAGTGTTGGGAGCCCAAGAGCCGCCTCTCCAATAATCACCCTGAGCCGCATAGAGGGTATCATTTGCCGCAAGTGAAGGAAATGGAAACGTCCTGTCATACTCCGCAGGGTTTCTCAGATGCTCAACCAATGCCCGCACCTGCTGAGGGCTTGCTGCATCAGACAATAATGGCCAAAAACCTGCTATCGTATTTCTTTTCACCAGATTCCCCGATGAATCCGTGTCAAAGTACATGCCGTCTTGCTCAGACCAGAGTGTGGCGTTAACCATTGCAACAATTTGATCCGCCTTTGTTTGATACTCGGCCTGTTTCGTTACATCACCCGTTTGACCAGCAATGAGTGCAAGATACTTGTAGTGCATCTGCATCTGGATCGACATGCAGATCCAAGCATCACCTCTCCGTGGAGTATTATCCATACCGGATCCCAGTGGAGTATTCCAATAAAGAGAATTGCCTGTTTTTTTCCGGTTTAGCTCCAACCACTCCCCATATTTCTCAAGTGGAAGCAACACCCTCGAAAGGCGGCTGGCGTCGCCTGTGTAGAGATAATATTCCCATTCTACCCAGGCAAAAATAGGGGGGTTAACACAATCCTCACATTCCAGCGCACTTGTAGCACTGGTCTCGGAAAAAGAGCGCGCAATAAAGCCGTTGTTTCGCTGCGCGTGGTAAAAGTTATCCAACGATTCAATTGCCTCAAACTGATGGTGGTTGTACTTGGCAAACTGCATCATAAAGATGGTGTCCCACTGATACAGATTATTATCAAAGGCTTCATCCAGATAGTTCGATACCAAGCCTGAGCCAGCGGCAGGAACCTTGTAATTTCCGTATGCGATTTCCCAGGCTTTCCAATACATCGTGACCCACTCCGAATTCGCATCCACAATAGGAACAGGTATATTACCTTTTGTTGCGTTCCAATCTGGAACCGCTCCGCCTGAGTAACTTGTTTTATCGAAATACATCCCATTCTGGGCAAGCAGGGGAAGACAGGCTGCAAACCAACACGCTAATAAAACTGAAACAATCAAAGCTTTCATATTATTTTTTTGTTATAAGAACCTATCTCAAATTCGTTTTAAGTAGATTTGAAGAGCTTCAAGCTCGATAAAACCTAGGAAATTTGACCAGTAGAAGTCCCACCTCTGGGCAATTCGGCGAGACTACTTGAGCCATGCAAATGTTCGCTCAACCGTAAAACGCCTTTTCATTCGCTTAAGGGATCTACGATCCTGAGTGTGCTGCTTTTCACGGTTTTTCTTATGGAGAGCTATCATTTCTATACCAGCCTGAGCCAGCTCCTCATCTAGGTTATCGGAGTCATAAGCGGCATCACCAATGATCCTCTCCGGACTGACTTCGACGACTGAAAACTCCAGCGTCATTTGAACAAGTTTCACTTCGTGATGCTCATTGGAAAATGCCGCAACAGCCGTCGGAAGCCCGTTTCTATCGACGATTACCATGATCTTAGTGCCCTTGCCCTTGTATCCCCGGCCTATGGCCTCACCACCCATCCTTGCCGGTATGAACATGCCATCAATATAAGCTTCATCGTATTTGTTAGCGTCCTCTTCACATGCTTGATTGGCAAGATCACATAAAGCTTTACGAAGTACTTCCGAATTGCACCATTTCTGAAAACGGCGATGCACCGTCTTATAATTAGGGAAGCTCTGGGGCAGCATATGCCACTGTGCTCCAGTTTTAAGAATCCAGATTACAGTCTCTAGTATTTTACGAGCCTCAACAGGTTTGGGGCTGGTCGAGTTACCGAAACTAGGCCAGAGCAAGTGTTAGTCTAGGCTCGTGGCTAGTATGGTATAATTTGTAGAGGAGGTCAATGCTGGGACGTAAGAAGGCCGCAGGCCGACTGGAAGACCAGCGTTGAGGCTCCTGATGTTCTTCGGATTCTTTTTGTGCGAAACTCACTGGAGTGATGTAGCCCAGGGAGCGGTGAGGCCGGATATGGTTATATTGCCAGCGCCAATCCTCCAGCACCACCCGGGCTTCAGTGAGGGTCCAGAGTTGCTCCCGGTTCAGGCACTCGTCCCTTAGCCTTGCATTGAAGCTTTCTATGTAGCCGTTTTGCCATGGGCTTCCCGGATCGATATAAAGTGTCTTGATCCCGTTCTCCGCCAGCCAGCGGCGCGGGTTGCGCTCAATGAACTCGCTGCCGTTGTCACTCCGGATGTGTTCCGGGGCTCCGTGCTCTTTGATGAGGCGGGCCATCACTTGGCGCACCTTCTTCGCATTGATTCGCCGGTCCACGTGGATGAAAAGGCACTCCCTGGTGTATTCGTCGATCACGTTGAGTATCCGCAGATACCTCGACATGAAAAGACTGAGCGACCACGACAAGGAAAGAGCATCAGAACAAGCGGCCGGCTAGAGCCTGGGCGTGGCCCATTCTCGCCCCAGCCTCAAACTTCTGCCTCCCGGGTAGAAGAAATCACCCCGACACTAACAAAACTCAGAGCAGCCCAAACAAAAGTGCGAAAGATTCTGGACACTACCTCACAAATGTCTGAGCATTATGATTTTCATTTATCCCAAAGAGCTGTAATTAGATCATCAACAGTAATTAAGCATTTATTACGTATTAGACAAAATCATCTCTAAAAGCGCAGACCTAATAAACACTCCATTATTAGCCTGTTTGTATGCTGCAAAATTTGGAAGATTTTGCACATTCGGAGAATAACCTAAATTGACGTCTCTTTGATCTCTAGGAAGAGGGTGCATAAGTATGACATCTGATTTAAGTATATCCTTATCAAACATTGATTTTTTAATATAACAAAATTTTTCTTGGAAAGCAGAAGTGCCTCTCTCAAGCTGCATTCTTGTCATATATATTGCGTCATATTCATCTAACTGAATATCATCAATGGAATTCACCCATTCTATATTTAAAGCTGTATCAGTCAACTTCTTTAAGTGAACTGAATCAAAACTTAAAACTGTAATCTTTCGTGGTGGCGTCAATCTTAACAATCTTAACAAAGAATGCACGGTCCTACCTCGTAAAGCATCGCCAATAACTAATAAATTCGATCCATTAATTGTTTTGTTGTAGGCACTCAATTCCTCATTGAGAGTAAAAACATCCAACAAAGCTTGTGTCGGGTGTTCATTTTCTCCTAAACCTGCATTTACTACAGGTATTTCTGATGCCCCAACAAATTCTTTAAAAAATTCTTCTGATTCACATCTCAAAACAGCAATATCGGCATAGCCTGATATCATTTTGGCTGTATCATAAGCACTTTCCCCTTTACTTAATGAAGAATTATCGTACGAGCCAAAATCAATCACATCGCCCCCAATTCTAATAAATGCGGATGCGAAACTCAACCTTGATCTGGTACTTGGCTCCAAAAAAACAGTTGCCATAACCTTGCCTTTAGCGGCACAAGAAAATGGAGCCTTAATTTGCTTAAACTTACGAGCTTTATCAAAGATGGCTCCAATTTCATTTTCTCCTATATCAGATGTCCATATACAATTTTTCATTAGTTCTTTTGCTTATAGATGTCAAGTTTTGGTTGATTGAATAGTATGATACAATTTTTGAGATTTTATCAAAAAAATCGATTGAAAAATTCAAACCACATATATCATTAAAACAACAATATATGTGATTCATATTTTTTTCATACCTAGATAGAAAATGAAGATTCGCAAATTCCAAATAATCTCCTCCCAACTCAAATAAAACTGAGTCATAGGATCCGTTTCCATAGTAACTTAAATAGCTATCAAACAAATCGTTCAAAATATCTTTTCCTAAACCATAAGTCGTTGGATAACCAAAATGAACATAATCTATACCTTCAACAAAACCTCGCTTTTGAAGGCGATTAATATCCGCTAACCTTCCGGTGCCTGTAGCTTTGACATAAAGTAGTTTCCCCGACTGTCGAGCACTTACTATTTTTTCTGCTAAAGTTGTTTTTCCTGATTCAGCAGAAGTACCTAGAACTAGGTCTAATTTAATTTTGGAAACATTCCCCAATTGTCGGTTTTCTTGATAAAAATCTCTCAAATTTGCGAATTTTTTTGCACCATTCAAAACAAGAAATTTTTTCAATTTAACTTTGGTACATGAAGTATCATCTTTACATTTTGAAATCAATCCAGAAGCAGACACTATGTCGAAAGTTTGATCTTGTGATATTACCCCATTTGGCACTTCTGCATAAGTATTAGTCGTGGAATATCGATTAGCAATAACCGAAACAACCATATCACCAACAACTAATTCAGCACTGGTTTTTTCTTCTTCTATACAAGAATATTTACCCAGGCTGACAACTTCAGCTATAACCATTAATCCTGATTCTAAAACCACCTCATTTTTGGGAAATTCATACCAATTCCCATTGTATTGGATTTGTTTAATGACATTTTCCCTGATACAACTACTATAGTACATATGAATAAATTATATTGTATAATGCTGATCACGCTCATTCGGTGATCGCTAAATCTTACGCGCACTCCTCATTTTATATCAATTGCTTATTAGCATCAAGGTAAAAATTCTATCAGACAGAGTATTAGTGACTTACCTTCAATATTTCTAGGGTTAAAGGACGATCTCAATGCCTTATTAGCGATAACCTATTTGCCACATAATCGTTCCATTTTTTATGTTATACCATCAAATTAGTATAAGAACACATTGTCGATTAGCAACAGCTCTAATTAAATGCCGACTAAACAGTCATAATTCACTAATCAGCCATAAGAGTATATGACCATATCTCTCTTTTTTTTGAGCTAAAATTTAATCTTCCATGTCCATACTTTAAATTGTTGACAACTAGTAAATCTCCTTTTTTTAAATTAATCGTTACCCATAAACTTTTATCCTTTATAGTCGCATCCAATATATCCAGTGCAGACTCAATAGAAGATTCTAAACTAGGGTTTTGTTTTTTTACTTTTTCAATAAAATTACTAGAAGCTCTAACTATCCAATTTCCGTTAATATTCTCTACTAAAGATGTGCATGTTCCTTTTTCAAATCCAGAATTCGGTTCTATGTTTAACTTTGTCGAATATAATAACTGAAAAGTATCTTCGTCTATCTTACGAATTTTTTTTATCACTTTATTCCACTCTAGTAAAATGGTAGCTCCGTTATTATTAGGGTTCTTGCCAAGACAAGGTTGTTTGTTATACAAAGCAAAAATTTTAGGGCACGCAGGCAACCAGCATCTTGCCATATGAGGCATTAACTCGCCCGCTTTTTGGTATTGATATACCCCATCATCTACCGTTTTAACAATATTTGTGTATGGGCACTCATTACGATCTGAATACGATTTCAAAGGATCACCCAACAAACTAACAATAGATACTATGTCACTTTGCGAATATTCTTTTTCACCTAACGAATATATACTCCATCCCGACAAATCTAACTTATTTATATACGTGCTATTTTTCATAAATTGTTTTATAGATTAAATTTATTTTTTCTTGGTATTTACATCTTATTTTATAAGCTAGGGAATTACCTATATCATATGATATTCTTAAGTTATACTTTAACTCTTTTCCAAGCATGACAAAACAAGTCACCTTGTGCCTTGTATATTTCCTATCTTTCATTTGGTAATTAGCGGCTTTATTATGCGAGCTTATTTTTTTGCCAGTATCATGAGTAAAATTTAACATAAAATCAAACCTATTGATAGATTCAATATAATCCCCATAAGATCCTTCCCCGAGGTCATAGATATTTTTTCTTAAAAACTGGGAAACCTCTTGTATAACTGATTCATTAATAAGGCTATCTTCCAAATTGAAATATGGCAATAAACGCACTACCGTAAAATTACCTAAAACATCGTTTGGCACTTGTAGCACATTTCTCAAATTGACTACTATTCCATTTTTATTAAATTTTTTTGTTAGACTCAAATCCTTTATTGTCATTAGCCATCCTAAAAAAGAAATGGCAGTAATATCAGCACTTCTAATTTTGAAAGTTTCTAGAGCAATAGAAAACGGAAAATGAATAGCACGATTTTCTTCTGTTTGTTTTATTTCTAATAGTTGTTTTTTACTATTTTTTCTCCACTCTAGGATAGATTTGTTCTTCAAATACAAATCATCTATTTTGGATGTATAGTATCGGTAATCAGCAACATTTTTCTTACTAACTATTTCACCGAATATATATCTTAAAGAATGAGAATCAAATAATACATGGTGTATAACAAAAGTCACTCGAAAATTATTTCGATAATTTTCATCAACTATAATTCTAACCATACTATTACCTTGATGAAACTTTTCAGACAAGGAATTTTCAACACTTAATTCAAAGCCATTTTTTCCTGCACTATAGATTGTCGATTCATTAAAAAAACAATCTTCTGCTAAAATTGACCTTTGCCATTTGCCATCAAAATCGACACTATAAGCTGACCTAAGTAGATGATTAGATGAAAATGCTGTTTTTATTTTATCCAAAAAACTTTGATATTCTTTTTCTAATAAAGAAAAATCAAAACGAACGTGATAAACCTTGTAATTATTCGTTAAATAATATCTATCTAGTACTATTTCTTCAGAGAGAGAAACTTTTCTAGTATCAATTTCATTATTATTAGAATAAATTTTATTTTTTATTTTTTTGGCAAGATACTCAGCATGCTCAGCCAAAGTAGGTTTATTCGCAAATAATGTCAGTTCAGCATCGACATCAAAGCTCTGATTTACCTCCTTCAAATATTTAATTAACGAAATGGAATTTCCTCCAAGAGCAAAAAAATGATCCTTACGGCCAATCCTTTCTATCCCCAATAATTTTTCCCATATTTTAGTCAATTTTATTTCCAATTTCCCACTCGGGGCCACATAACTACTTCTCCTAGATGACCCCCATTCAGGGGCAGGTAAATTTTTTCTATCAAGTTTTCCATTTTGCGTTAACCAAAACTCTTTCACCCACACCAATTCGCTAGGAATCATATAATATGGCAAATATGTTCTAAGAGTATCCCATATTTGGCTCTCACTATTTTTTTTACCCGACCAATATAAACACAGTTGCTTTTCCCCTGTATTATTTTTACAAATTTGAGCCACTGCATGACTAACAAATGGACATTTATTTACAATTGATTCGACCTCTCCAATCTCTATTCGGT
This sequence comes from Epimenia babai, assembly GCA_011762755.2. Lineage (NCBI taxonomy): Eukaryota > Metazoa > Mollusca > Solenogastres > Cavibelonia > Epimeniidae > Epimenia > Epimenia babai. The sequence continues at coordinate 61,472 of WURV02185413.1, read as the reverse complement.
ACCCTCGTAGCTTGATTTGATGGTCTAAGCGCCCTAAGTAATCTACATACCCGAAATTTGATCCTCGCCCTTTATCTCCAGTTCGATATGCACGTGTATATTCTTGCTCATCAACTATCAGTGGCACAAACTTTGTAGCTGTTAAAATTGGCCGCCTCCAATATCCCCTAGAGACATTCTCTCCTAACACAATCAATTCACCATCAATACCCAAAGAAGCACTATGATCTAAGAAATATAACTTATTGTTAAACACAGATTTTCCTATAGGGACAGTATTTTTTTCCTTACCTGTAATACGGTAACCACTTGCATATACTCCAGTTTCAGTAGGACCGTAAATATTATCCACAGAACATGAAAAAACATTTAATGCTTTTTTAGATAACTCAATTGAGCATTCTTCTCCTGCTAACATTACATACTTCATTGCAGGCAAATCATCCTTTTTCCAACTTATAGATGTTAATAATTGCTCCATTTGAGATGGGACAAAATTAACATGACTTATTTCTCCTCTTTTTAAACACTCATAAATCGCCCAAACATCAGCTTGAGATGCAGAATTCAGGATATGCACAGCAGCCTTGCCAAGAAACCATCCAAATATCTCTACCACAGAAACATCAAAAACATAATTGGTTCTAAAGCAGTAACGATCCGATCCGGACACCGGACTCCACCGCTGCATGCAAAAAATTAAATTGTTAATATTCCGGTGCTGCACTGCGACCCCCTTAGGCTTCCCCATACTACCTGAGGTATAAATTACATATATCAAATTCTCTGGAAAAACGTTTAACTCTGGGTTTTCCGGATTTTCGCAATTGTATTGATCCAAATCCAACTCCAAGATTTTAACTTCTGATTTAAAGTCTTGTTGATATTGCAGACCTTTGCCAACATTAACTAACAAAATATTTGCCCCACTATCATCTAGAATATATTCTTTTCTCGTCAGTGGATACTCTGGATCTATAGGTACATAAGCAGCCCCGGCTTTCAATATTCCAAACATGCTCACCATCATCTCAATAGATCGATCCATGCAAATCGCCACAAGAGTCTCCGCACCTACCCCATGCTCCCGCCTTAGGTTATGTGCCAGTTGATTCGATCTCCGATTCAACTCCCCATAGCTCAACTGTTGATCTTCAAAAACCAAGGCGATCCGATCTGAATTTTGCTTCACCTGCTCCTCAAACAGCTGGTGAATAACCTTGTCTCGTGGATATGGCACTCCCAGCCCATTACATTTCTCAAGTTGGCTTTTCTCTTCCCGCGTCAATAATTCGTAATCACAAATTTTCCTATTAGGGTTTTTCTTTACCTGCACCAGTAGCATCCCAAAGTGACCCAATAACACCTCCATTCGCCACTCGTCATATAAGTCACTGTTATATGCTAGATTCAAACTTAATCCCTCGCTTCCTTCATTGAAGGTTAATGACAAATCAAACTTCGCACTTCTCTCCTGCCTTTCCAGTGGAGTAATCTTAACTCCTTCAAACGATAGGCTTCCACCAGAACTGCCAGACCAGTCCTCTCCCATCATCACCATCACATCAAATAGTGGGTCACGACTTAAATCTCGCTTTACTGATCCAAGTTCCTCCACCAAACGATCAAACGGATATTCCCCGTGGCCATACGCATCCACCATCGTCGCCTTCACCTTGCCCAGCACCTCAACAAAACTGTCCCGGATCCCAAGCTCGTCCCGCAACACAAGCGTATTTACATAAAAACCAATCTGATCCTTCAGATCCGCATGATCCCGTCCCACGACTCCCGTCCCGACCGTGATCTCGCTCTGGCCACTGTAACGCCTTAACAACACTTTCGTCAGTGCCATCAGCACCATGAACAGCGTGCAGCCCTCCTGCCTCGCCAGATCCTTCAACCCCTCTAGCTGTTCACGACTGTAGACCCAGCTCATTGCAGCTCCGCTATAGGTTCTTTCATGTCCTCGTGGCATGTCCGTCGGAATGTCCAATGCTTCCACCGATCCGTCGTCGAGTTTGTCACGCCAGTAATCAAGTAGCTTCGCTCCGCGCTCCCCTCCGAGCCTTTTATTCTGCCAGACCGTGTAGTCCTTGTAGTGGATACGCAACGGCTCGAGGACCTCGCCAGCACTCCTCTTGCCTTCAAGGTAACCCTCGTAAAGCTTGCCCACGTCACGCACCAACACACCCACCGACCAGCCGTCACTGACAATGTGGTGCATCGCAAACAACAAGACATACCGTTTTTCATCCAGACGCACCAGCTTCGCTCGCAACAAGGGGGCTTCGCTCAGATCAAAGGCTCTCTCACTTTCTTCTGTAATTAGGGCTTGCAGCTGATCTTCGCCTGACTTCGCTTTTCTTAAATCTAAACGACCTATCTCAAAATTAACCTCTTCGGCTGAACGCACAACTTGTACCGGTTCTCCCTCCCGAGCCTCAATCTGCGTCCGCAGTGATTCATGACGCTCTACTAAGGCCTCCAACGCCCAACACAATCCTTTTTCGTCCAAATCCCCCTTAAGCTCATACGCGCCTCCCATATTATAGGCCTTAACACCGCCAACGCCGATCTCACCCAACAACCACAAACGACGCTGCGCATTAGATAGAGGGTAGTAGACAGCTGTTTCGACCGACGGAATGCGGCTTTCAGATCGCGAACCCAACTTTCTCTCTAATAACAACCTTGCTCCCAGCTTCTTACGTTGCTCAGATGTCAAATTTGATAGTTTGTCCATCTTTTTTTGTTTAACTATTAATCACCTTGGATATCACTAATCGACCTAACTTCTCTGGTGAAAGGCAAAACAGCACAACGAGAGCTGTCGACAAGCCTTCATACCACAATACCCTCAGATCCTTGGATAACGCTGAACGTATCAACTTTCGAGCCTCACTAAAATTTCCATCTGATACCGCCCTGCGGGCGTAAAATCTCAGTTGAAAGGCTTCAGCCAGTCTTGCGTATTTTCTGGCAACATCCGGTGCATATTCAAATGACTTTTTCCACACGCGTTTGGCACATGCATAATGTGCTTCATAGGAATTGGAAAGCCCCCCTGCAGTTACACGGTAATAAGTCAACAATCCGGAAATCCCTTCGAACTTCCAGTTCCTGCTACCCGAAAAAGCAATGCGATTCCAGCAATCCACATCCTGGCTTCGAGGCAAAGTCTCATCAAATTTGTGGTCTTCAAAAATTGCCTTCCGGAAAAACCCATTGGAACCATTTGTGATAGGGTTTCGACAGTAAAGGTAGTAGTCCGTCAAGTTTGCTTTTTGAGGCTTTCGCACATGCTTCATGATTTCACCGGATTCAGAAACAAACTGCACATCAGAATAGCTGACTCCCACATCCGGATTTTGAGTCAAATGCTCAACGTGAGCACCTGTTTTATCGGGATGCCACCAGTCATCAACATCCAGAAATGCCACGACCTCCCCTTGTGCCACCTTCACTCCCGCATTCCTAGCCGAAGAAAGTCCCCCATTTTCTTTTTTAATATAGGAAACCCGTTTATCCGACTGGACATACTCTGAAGCGATACTGGCACTCGAATCCGTTGAGCCATCATCAACAATAATGATTTCAATATCACGATGTGTCTGGGCCAAAGCCGAATCCAAGGCTTTTCTCAAAAATGCTTCGCCATTGTAACATGGCACAATGATGCTTGCTTTCATGATTTGTACCTGAAGATCGCCCACAAGAGGCAAAACAAACCGGTGCCACAGGCTATTAGCGTTGCCTGTTTTTCACGTTTGGGTGCTACCCTGTCTACTCTGGCTGGTGATACAACTTCCATTTGTTCGACACCTGCATCCTCCTCCAATTCCTGTAACCGGGTTTCAATGTCTGCCAAGTTGCGCCCCAGTGCATCTTGTCGAGCTAACATAACACGTTGTCTCACTACTGAGTTTCTATCATTCAAAGATTGCTGCTCCAATGAGGTCATTTCGGCTTCCTGCCGAACCAGTTCCTTTTTTAATAGGAGAAGATCCTGTTCCAATCTCTCTCGAGCACTAGGCAACATTTCAACAACACTTACCTCCAAGGCATGCTCCCTCCTTCGTGCAGCGAGATACGAGGAATGTCGCTCACCATATCGAACCCTTGCAACTTCGGCCTCGATCGTGGCATTGGCCATTTCGCTTAGCAACTGGTCAAATCGGTCTGAAATTCCGTGTAGCCCAACAAGATTTTCTCCTTGTTTGAAATTTTCTAGAAACAGTAACAACCGTTCTTGCCGATATATTCGAAGCTTTAATTCAATCTGGGAGCGCAACAGGGAAACATACTTGAGTTCCACTCCTTGCTCCTTCCAATCCTTGCGCTCAGCCTGGTCATCTTGCAGGCTTTCCAATTGGGACAACTTTTTTTGATATATCTCCCTCAGTTGCCGGATCAAGGACACGCGGCTTTTAACATGGGATTTTGCGACGGTTGCCGAATATGTCTTGGTCACTTGATCCAGTATATCGAGAGCATCCTGTTCCTCTTCTGCTTCTGCAATAAGCTCAACATATGACGTTCCTGCTATAACCCTGGCATCAAACCATGAGTCTTCATTTTCCTGACTATTGGCTATCCCTGAAATCGCATCGGATCGCAAAAAATGAGCCAGTTGATGAGCCCTTGCCTGTTGATCATCGTGCGTATATTGCTGACGGAACTCCATCCCTGCTTCTCCGTTTGTCGAGCGACTATCCGGTATGCTCACAACCATACTCACCCTGATGGGCAGGCGTTTTGTAAGAAGTAAATTCCCTCCCCACAACGAGGCAATTACGGCAATAGCTGCCAGGCAGATTTTGAGCACCTTCCCCGACATCCTATTTTTTGGTTACCAGTAAAGCTGCCACTGCAAAAACAAACCCACCAGCCATAGCAGATGCAAACAGCAGGATACTGATTCTTTTCCGGTCAATCCCGGTCACCTGTATGGGCGAGGATATGATTTCAAAATTGGGTTTAATCAGCCCTTGATATAATTCCAGCTCTACACGTCGGCTCTGACACTCCTCATAGCTTCTGGTCAAATTCCCGATCTTCAGGTTCCAACGAGAATACTCGGGATCATGAAGCAGCGACGTCTTCCAGAAATAATCTTCCAACTCACCGTCCCTGCGTTCCAATACCTGTTTTCTTTTCTTGCTCAGCTTAATTTCAAACTCAACCGCCTTTTCCTGAACCTGCTTAAACTGCTCCAGCTGCCTTTGGATCATTTTTTTTCTGGTTCTGGCCTCAGCAACCTCCCTCGATTCATCACCGTATTGCACCTGCGCACTGGCCTCATCAAGCTCAGCCTGAGACAAGGCTCGAACAATGTTCAGTCTTTCACGGTCAAGCACATCGGAAACCCCCGGAGGCAAGTATGTCATGGCTACCCGATTTTCCAGCCACGCTTCCAGCATCGATATCCGGCGCCCAACCGCCAAATGGTCAGCATAATATTGATCAGTGAGTCCGGCTATCAGCCTCTGATGAGCATCAGGACGGAAAAACACGTGTTTACGCTCACTGAGATATTCAAACATGGCCTGATGCGCTGCTTTTACTTCACCCTCCAAGTTCTTTTCCTTCTGTTTCAATTTCAGCACCAGATCAGCCGTTTCGAGCTGCCTCTCTTCTACCTGAATTTCACCCGCTTTGGCGACAAGTTGTGCTAGAATTTTCTTCGATAAATCCTCATCCAGTGAATCAATTTCAACCGTAATAATGGGGCTTTGCGGCTCCGTTTTAACATTCAAATGCTCCAAAAGGTCATCACTGTCTACATCATCTGACACCGTTTGTGCCGCCTCCAAAACACTGGTACTGGTAAGCAACGCTTCCAGATTTGCCCGTTCTATCACATGAGTTCTTGTTTGATCCCTGATTTGCCCAAGCCCTTGAGGAGAAAAAGATCTCCTCTTCACCATTAGCTCCACCCTTGTCACATACTCCGGCCAAGTTTCCTTGGAAAACAAATAGGCAGCGACCCAACAGAACGAAGAACCTAGGACAAACGCGATAAGAACAATAACCAGTTTATGAAAAGTGAGTTTCATGTTGTTTATGAGTAAGTGTACCAATGAAAAGAAATGCGAACCATCCGTATTGGCATAAAGCCTCAATATTTTCTGAGATGGCACTTATGGCAAGCGCCCCCAAACAAGCAACAACCGCATTTCGAACCGCTCCATTTGGATAACGTAGAACTTCAACCAAAATAAGCCATGCCCCGGCTAAAACTATCAACAAACCTAACAATCCACGTATTAGTAATGTAGAATACAATGTCCCGTGTGTTCCCACCGGCATGTGTTTGACTATACTCCCTGCTTCTATTGTGCTTCCCCGCCCCGTTAGCAACTCACCACCATATCGCCATTCTCCATACCCTAAAAAACCCAACTCTTTTCTCACTGCACTTGAATCTGGACGCAGGTTTTCGACAAAATAATACCCTTCCCTAAGTAGTTGCATCACATCCCCCATCCATACAGCCACAAAAAAACAACTAATAGCGACCGACAGCAATCTCAACCGGAATGGCACAACAAGCAAAAAGACAATCACCAAAGCCACTATACAGGCAATATAAGACGTTCTCGCAAAAGAACCTAACAAAAGAATCAACCAGCCAAGACTTCCAGACCAGCTTAATTTGGAGTCACTCTGAAATCCACTGGAAAGAAGGCCGACTACCCCAACAAATCCACCATAAGTGGCGTATGGAGTAAAACCCACCGCCCTAGGCAAAGCATCCGCACCAACTTCCATGGAATGGACAAAGAAATATTCTTCCGGAAGCACATTCCTCCAGTTGGGTATCCAAGAACGATAATGAAAATCCATTCCCCAGACAGCCAGTAGCATAAACACGCAAGTGAACAACAGCACCTGAACCCCCAATATCCGTGAAGCAAATTGCAATAACGATGGCCTGATTTGCCCTCCCACCATCAGACAAACAGCAGCCGCAAAAAAGCTGAATACCCACCTGAGCATATACGTTCCTCCGCTTCCCGACTGGTAGTAGTTCACTACTGTAATAAACAACAGCAATATACTCGCTACTCCCCATATCATATTGAGAGGAGCCAAGGATATCTCTTTTTCAACAGCAAAGTCTATCAGCCAAAATACAAACAACACCACAGCAGCAACTACACTCACAACCGGTCCGATACCCAGAAAGTACAATCCAAACTGACTACCGATTAAAAAAACGGTCACCAACTCAATTCTAGAATATTCGCAGAAACGATTCATCAACGAGCTTTTGAGTGAGGAAATAACACGACCAAAGCTGTGCGGCATAATATCATCAGATCCAAGGCCAGAGACCAGTGCTCGATATAATACATATCCGAACTCACTCGTTTCTTGAGTTCATCTGAATTCGTAATCTCCCCTCTGTAACCACGCACCTGTGCCAGTCCTGTCATACCTGGTTTAACCCACCTTCTCACGGTGTAATTGGTACTTTCCTCACGAAACGCAGTATCCTCCTCCAATTTATGGGGTCTTGGGCCAATAAGGCTCATTTCCCCCCTTAGCACATTCCATAGCTGGGGAATCTCATCCAAACTAAATTTCCTCAGAAAGTTACCCCCGGCAAACCGACGATCGGCATCTTCGCCACCACTCGTATGCATACTCCTGAATTTCAACACCTTGATTACCTCCCCATCCAACCCAACTCTTTCTTGAGAGAAAAAAAGTTGTCCCGGTGACTGGATACGGTGAATCAAAACAACCAATAACATGACGGGCAACATCAGTGCACATCCTAAGGCTGCACCAACCATATCAACTCCCCTCTTGACCACCCTGTTTGTCCAATAACCCAGTGGTTCCTGGTTACCCACAATATACTGAACCCCATCAATATCCAATTCTGAATAGGAATGCCCCATACGGTGTCTCAAATCATTCAAAAAACAGAGTCGGGCACCATAGGTCTCGCTCAAGTCACGAAGAGTTCCGTAATCCTCCTGCGAGGCAGGTAATTGTTCCATGATAATGAGTTTCGACCAGTTGTTCGCGTAATAGTTTTGCAAACTTTCGGCTACACCACCTATTCCATCGCACGGAAGCTGCACCATCTCAAACCCTATCATTCCAAGCCCTCTTTCGATCACGCTCTTCCGGTAACCTTGCAACCCCCGGCCAATATACACTGCTTTTTCTCGCTCTCCCGAAATGGTTTTCTGAATCGGAAAATAGAGTGACCTCACCAAAAAGATGAACGTAAAAAGAAATGCACCAAACAGGCTCATTTCCATGTAGGTCAACTGTTCGAAAGCCAGCAAATGCGTAATCCCCAACAACCCGACCCCTACCACAGCACACAGGTTCAAGGTATATTTCAACTGAGCCCAGATTCCTATTGCTTCATAGGTTTTATCGAGAAAAGGGGCACTCCTGCCAATGAGCAGCCAAAAACACAATAAAACCGCCTGATAACGCAAGGTGGTTTCCACCGACCTCTCTCCCAAAACATACAGAACAGCCCCCAATGCAAGGACTGACACACACAGATAAAGTAGGAACATGACCTGAGCATGTCCCCTCCAACGCCCGATAATCATTTTCAGAACAATCTCTCGGGAACAAAAATCAAGTCCCCCGGTATGATGTAAAACTCCCGGGACACATTCCCGGCAAGAATCTCCATAAGGTTTACCTGATAAACACGCCCTTTCCTGGTAACCCTAACTCGCTTGGGATTGGACAAACGAGTATGACCGTCGGCCAGCGCGATGGCTTCCTGTATCGTGACCCTCGGACTCTGCCCGTTAGGAAATGCTATTCTTCCGGGCTCACCAACCTGCCCCAATACCACAAATGTTCTTTCATTGGCTTCGGTAACAAGCACCTGACATCTGGGGTTGTTCAAAACCTTGTTTTTCTCCGCCAAAGCATTGATAGCAGCCATGAGTTGGGAGGGTGTCCGGCCTGATGCCTTGATCCGGGAAACAGCCAATGTTGTCTTAAGATATCCAAGGTCAATGAACCCCGCAGCATCAACCGCCACCGATTGATCGTAGTTAGGCTCACCCACAAACGTAATTTGGAGCTGGTCGTGTGGTCGGATCCGATAAACAGATCGATCCCCATGGCCTACAGGTTCGTCCGGAAACTCAGTCACTGGTGCGGAACAGGCACTCAGGATAATGGCAAATAACAGGTATTGGATTTTCATATTGTTTGGAAGGAATGAATCATGCCAGCCAAACATTGGCAATCTATGTGACACAATTTAAAAGGAGTCTTACTAAGGGTGGCATAAGCACCCATGGTTTGCTTGTCTGGCTGGAATGGGAACACCCGACATTGGCTCTCTACTCTTTTGCCATCCACGAACTCATGGACATCACAAACTGCCTGACTACCACCCAAAGCATCAATGGCAAAGCTATCCAAAGGCTGGCTTAAGCCTCGCCCTAATGCCTTGATATATGCCTCTTTGTAGGTCCACATTTGAGTGAATGTGACTTGTCGCGCCTTCAGGGTAATACCAGAACGGATCGCTGCATACTCTGTCTCTGTGAAAAAACGGGAGGCTATTTCCTCCCAATCATCCACCCTGTTGATCACCTCAACATCCACACCTACTTCATCTTTGGAGAGAGCTACTGCCACCCATTCTCCCGAATGAGAAACATTGAAGTGACAAGGATCACCACTCAAACGGGGCTTGCCATACTGATTCACATCAATCTCAACACCAGAAGGAGGAACGCCAAACAGGCGTCCCAACAGCAATTTCAAATATCCTCTTCCAAACAAAAACCGCAACTGGTCTTCATGGCGAAGAAAGCGATTCATTTTGTTCACTTCCTCTTCAGAAAGCACTTTATTCAGTTCTCCGGATATGGACAATACATCCCGCCACCGGATCAGATGAATTTCATCCGAAATGGCAACATTTGCCTTTAACAAAGCCTTTCTATCCAAAACAACCATACCCCTTTAAAATAATTTTACACTGGTTCGCGAAAAAACGTCCTACGATGAGAGGGTTCAACCCCTTACTTGGCTGGTTGCGACATAATAACCACCAAGTCTTTAGCCGGAATTTCAGCAGAGAGAATCCCTTCGAAAGACTACCTGCCACATCCCGATACTGGACCAGTACGGCATCGACACCTTTCACTCTATATTCGGCTAACAAAAACCGGATAAAAAACTCGGGAATTTCCGCTCGTTTCATTGCGGAATTGAAGCCCCCCAATTTTTGAAACACGTCTCTGTTTATCAGAATGGACGAACCACACGAGGTTGGGTCTGAAACCAGAAAATCCGTCGGCACAATCCCTTCAAGCTTGGGATGAGACTGCTTTCCCTGTTTTGCTCCGTCTTCCCCTATAAATTCGATTCTGGAAAAAACGGCATCTACGTTAGAGTCACCTTGGAGCTCTTCCACCAAACGAGACAAAAATTCAGGCTCCCAGATATCATCGTGGTCAAGAAAAGCCACATAATCGCCCCTGTGTTCCTGCACTCCGTAGTTTCTGGCCGCTGACAGCCCCTGATTATTTTGCTTGGTATAGTAGGCTCCATCAATTTTTTGCACCTCTCTTGAAATAAACCCACTTTTTTCAGAAAGGGAGCCATCATCTACAACTACCAGAGATTTGTTCGGATATGTCTGATCCCGGTACGATGCCAAAGCATCCACCAACCATTGATCCGAATTATATGCCGTGACAACTACCAGAACATGAGGGTTTTCCTCTTTCATGAAATGTTATTCGACTTTGGCCTCCACACGGAAAAACCTGTTGTTAAAGACACCCTTGGGAACATTGAACGTATGGTCCCCGTCAGTAGTGGTGAACCCGGAATCCTGTATTTCAGTCCATGGATCCGTCATACCCAGCGTTTCCGAGGCAAAAAGTGCATATTTTCTACTCTTCTTGGCTGCGATGCAAATATCAAAACTGTTCTGATCCCCACCCACGCGTATCCACTTGATCAGCGTGTCAGTGTTTTTTTGCAAAGGATCTGTTCCAAAATGATATTCGGCTACGTCAATCACGCCATCCTGATCGAAATCACTCGAGCCTCCTACATGACTCAACCTGTTGATACCGTCAGAGCTCGATGCTGCCAGAATGCGCCTTTCCCAATGGTCGCCTATCCCATCACCATCTGAATCCTCTCCCACATAAACCCTGTAAACCTCCGTATCGCTTAGGGCATGGGAAAACAATCTGAAATCCGCCAGTCCACCAGACAAGTACCAAGCATTTTGGAAGTCATCACCTCTTCCCAGAAACACACGTCCATAATCGCTACGCAAAGCATTCGGAGCATTAACTTCACTCACTAGAGAACCATTCACGTACAATTTGCATTTTTTGTTAGCGGCGTCATAGACCCCTGTATAACAATGCCAGTCTTGGATCGACAAACCAAGGCTTGCCATGTCCACTGATGCCTCGTGCCATGTAGACCATGTGAGAAGCTGAAATCCCACTTGGGTCGTGCCACTGATAGTCCGGAACAGAAAATTTTCGCGCCTTGATACCAAGCCGTCCGGTGTATTCCATGTTCCCTGGTTACATTTTGCCCAGACACTCACTGAGAAAGAACGTCCCGTAAAATCAGGCAATCCGGAAATAGCAGCACTTTCCTGGGTTGTTTTCAGGTCAAGAAAGTTGAGGTCGACTTCCGCATCGTAGGAGGTAGAGGAATTTTTACTCTTCTCATAAGGAAAGCTCCCTGCGTGCTCCACATCACTACCGTCCAAAGCCAATCTTTTCATCGGAGCCAGCCAACTGGTTACAAATTCCGGGGTGGTTACGGAAAACTCCTTCACCCTAAGGCCCTCATTACCCCAAGACCAAATGCCTACATCACCAGAAGGCAATGTGGAGTCAGATACGGATCCTCCGAAAAGAACCCCACTGTCTAAGGAAACCGTGATCGTACCGTTTTTGTATGCGATTTGTACGACATAGTCCTGATTTAAGATGTATCCACCTGTTGACGAAGCTAATTGCGTTGTCTTCCCTCCAACCCTTTTTAACAACCTTCTAAAATTTCTTTGGGAATCCATTTCGAAAAGGTAGTAATTGTCTGGGTCCTTGTAATTGAACACAAGCCCCATCCCGTCATCATCCGAGGATCGCATAGTGGCACTCAGGGTATACTGATCTATTTGATTCAAGCTGCCAGGCAAAATCAATATCGTCCCCCTACGTTCAATATTAATATCAAGCCCGTCAAAAATATTGGAAGTCTGCCTCAATTCTCCCCCTGATATAGTCCAGACCGATGGACCAAACTGATTTCCCTCATCAATAATTTGCCAGTTTGCTCCCATTGCTCCATCAAATGTCTCCAAGTAGGGTACATTGGTTCCCGACAAGGCCATGGCTGATGTCGTGGCGATCGTATTTCCTTTCAAATCATTAACACCTGAAACAATCAGGGTCAGGTTTTTCCTTAAATCAATTACGGATGTTTCAAGAACAACCGACTGGGTTTTGGAGTTATATCTAGCCTGATTAATGACAATACCTTCATTCATCTGGTAATTTACAGTATTCTCCGCTGTCAACTGTGAAACAGGTTCACTAAACATAACTTCTACGAGATTTTCCCGTATCACACGACGACCAACAACCGTGGGAGGTGTCACATCCGCCGGATCATAAGCATTCATGGTAATATACTGGTTGGATAACAAACCTCCCGAAGCATTTTCAACCCGTAAATTAAGAACATAATTACCAGCTGCACTGGGAGTGATTTGTGGTGACAACACAGAATTGGAACTGAAAGACAGATTGGCAGAATTACCTGCTACCACGCTCCATTCATACGTAAGGGGAACCGATACACCTGATGCCACACTCTCTTGCAGGGACGGCTGCACCGCCACTCCCGTTGCACCTGTCAACTGAGGGTTCAAATTTCTCAAATAATACTTCTGCTGATCAAGCTGGAAATGGTTACCCCATCCATTCACCATTTGGCCTAACTGTGTATCTGGAATCGGAGCATTATAATAACTGAAGGCAGCAACATCCCCTTTGAAAGCTTTGAACAGGGCACTGGTGTATGCCTGATCATCACGACCCAGCCAGTTTCTGATTCTCCTGATTCGATCTGGAATCCTGAAATTGCCGGATGCGACTAACACACCGTCAACGAACATCTCTGTGTAGGCCGTATTACCTGCCGTAGCCTGCTGGCGAACAACCACAGTCTGCCAGTCTCCTGGGACAGGCTCGGAAGCATGAATACTCGTATATACCGTATTATTACCACTGACAGAATACTTCCAACGCCCGCTCTCCAATCCCAGACTAATGTCATGGAAATCACGTGATAAGTTGTGATAACCCACATTCCCGCCATTCAAGTTTCCTCTGCCCACTCCGGAGTGGAACAATGTTCTTGGTTCTCCATCAGGTTGTGCACGTACGACAGCTACCATGGTTGCCCCCTTCTGATAGTCAAAGTCATGCTCACCTGCCTCTACAAAATCATCCACCCCATCAAAATTCAGAACCTTCCCGCTTCCGGTATTGGTCATTCCGGGGCGCGAGCCCTCTGTAAGCTGGGTCAATACACTCTCACCAAATTCACCATTACCTTCTGCAAACTTGCCCGCCTCCTCTACTAAGGTTGTATCCGCATCAAACTGAATCGTCTGTAAACGAGTAGGCCATAAGCGACCCGAGGACGTTGCCGTTGCCAGAGCATTACCTGCAACATCGGTCACTCCTGAAAGTGTGAGATCATACTGTTCAAACAGATTGAGGGTCTGAACCTCCAAGTCTACAACGGAAGCATCGAACTGCCCAAGGACATGCGCGACGCGTGTTGAAGCAAAAGGTTGATCTGAAACAAAAACATAGAAATTTTTAAATCTATTAACGCTACCGTCTGTTCTGTTCCAAATTTTGATTTCATCAATATGTTGGGCACTCCCCAGATCAACTTCCCACCAAGCTTCCTCATCGGAGTTCGTATGGAAGCAAGAATTGTTAGCTCCATGATTTCCATCCGTATTACCATCATTCCCTTTTGAAGCGGGCTGAGACCAAGATGCCGTTCCCAAACTAGACTGGGAGGCTGTTCCAGCAAGAGCCAGATTGGTATTCGTGGTGGTATTCCACACTTCAATCTCGGCGAGGTGCAAAAAATTTGTCTCCCGTAATTGAATACGCACGTACCTGCCAGTTCTCCCAACATTCACTGTTGTTATTTGATTTCTTGTCCCCGGAACAAACTTCGACATCCCACTTGAATAACAAGTCGCACTACTCACCACATCCCCCGATGCAAATGAATAATTGCTCACGTTTTCAGCGGTCGTTTCATCAACCGGCTCATCAAAATGAAGCCTCACTCTTCCAAAGACTTCTTCAACCTTCACAAGGTTTGCCCCCGTCGTATCAGCCAAAGTCGTCACAGCATGAGCCGCTGATTTCGCCGATTTTCTCCCCCCTGCATTCACTGCCAGAACTTCATAACTGTAGCTCGTATTCGCCAACAGTTTGTTATCCGTATAGCTTGTGGGAGCAGCTTGCCCATGAGCCTTGGCAGTCAAACGCTCCAGCCTCACCCCATCACGATATATCCAGTATTCTAGGATTTCACTGTCAGCATCCATCGCAGCGTCCCAAGTCAGGGTAACTGAGTGATCTGTCTTTGTCGCAGTCAAATTAGATGGTGCGGATGCAGGGGTATCATCTTTTTTCCATTGAAATAACCAAGACTGGACATTGGGGCTACTAAATACATTCATAGACACCAAATGACCTTTATCAGGATAGAGACTAAGCCGCTGAATTCCTTCAATAGCCCACAATGCATCATAAACAGGCAATGCCGACCTATAGACCCCATCAAGTGTACCATGGTGAAACCACACAGGGTGATTTTCCAGTGAAGCTGCCAAACTTGCACTGTTTCCAGCTACACCATTTCCAACAGCTACACCTGCAGACAATAAGTCTGGCCGATCAAGCTCTGCAATAGAAACCATGGCTGCCCCATTTGACAGGCCAATTCCATAAATCCTATCGGGATCGATTTGGTAACTGGAAGAAGCTATTAAGTGATCAATAAACTCATACGTTGATACCCTCTTATCGCTTTGTCCGTAGTCAGTATGAACATTGGTAAAATTGATAGTGGCCACATAGCAGGGTCTCTGGGACTGCGACCGTTCATCAGCAAATGGCAAAGGGCCGTCATACTTTTCAAGGGATCTAGTATTAGATATCCCGTGTTCAACAATCCCTTGGAAAAACACGACCAAAGGATATTTATGTCCCGGCTGTGTTTCAGGCTCAAATAATCGATGATAGATTCGATTTCCGTTGCTCGTATCGAACTGCCCCCAAGCAAAATCCTCAGGAACAACAGCCTGTAACCGAAAAGTCGTTATTCCCAACAGGGTAATAAGGCACTTGATAAAGAGATTCGTTTTATTCATGTCTGTGTTTGTTCGTTTTTATCGTGAAAGCTTTTCTTTTTCTCATCAGGGCTAATTTCATCCATTTCCTCAGCTACAGGGCTGAGGCCATCGCGTCTTTTGCCTTTAATCTCATTCCCATTGCGGTCATGTTTTTCCTCTGGAGCAGCCTTTACGGTGATGGCGAAACCAGAGTCGCAGGCATCGGCCGTGACCAGATGATTATTTTCTCTACCCTAGCAGTTGCCCTCAAGGAACTTTATTTTTCCAAAGTTGACAACGAGATAGTCTCAAAAGTCCACAACGGGGAAATCAGCCTCATTTTTATAAGGCCATTTTCACCACTACTCCAGTTCTTATCCCACGACATTTCACTGGCCATATCAAATCTTCTCAAACGTTTCCTTCCCCTGCTAATCCTCGTTTTTTGCCTTTACCCGGATTATCTACCCTCTTTTCAAACTGCCATTGCTTCAATCTGCTCCATTATACTGTCCTATGCCACACTTTGGGTTATCAGTGCCTGTTTCGGATCTTTGGCTTTCCTTTACACCCATACCGGAGCAACGAATCAAATCAAGGACCAGATCATAAGGATTCTGTCTGGTGCCGTTATTCCCATTTGGTTCTTTCCGCCATGGGTTCAGGACATCTCCGTCTGGCTCCCCTTCTACTACATTTATCAGCTTCCATTGGGTATTCTGATTGGTAAATATAACCAAATCGAAATCCTTGAGCAACTTTCCATCCAATTCCTGTGGTTAATTGTACTAACTCTTGTCCTGCAATTAATCTGGAACCAATGCAGAACACACTTACAAATCCAAGGTGGTTAGATTGTTTATTTAGCCTGATATTGCCTAAGAAGTGTTCCCTGTAGCCTTGATGCCTTTCTGAGTTCCCTCTCCCCCTCTTCTTCCACCGAAGCGATCGACAGCAGCCCATATTCCTCCAATCGTTTCACTAATTTTGCCGGATCAGATGAAGCGGACTGGCAACGATAACAATCATCGCCAACTCTACTAATCTGCCAATCTGGGACGCCCTGTATAAGCCTATCAGGCAGTTCTTTGTTCAAGCGAATCATAAAATCGCTCACCAACGTATCGTCGACAAACTCATCATCCACCTGTTCATCACTAACCAGCTTCCCATGATTGATAATCACAACCCGCTCACACAGTGAAGACACATCTTCCACGTCATGCGAAGTTAAAACCACCGTTGTTCCCAATTCTTCATTCTGTTCCTTGATAAACTGACGGATCTCAGCCTTGGCCTCAATATCAATACCAATGGTTGGTTCATCCAATAATAACAAATCCGGGGAATGCAAAAGCGCCGCAGCTACCTCACCTCTCATCCTCTGACCAAGTGAGAGTTGCCTGACCGGAACATCCAAAAAATCTTGAAGACCCAATCGCTCACTGACGCGCTCCATTGTTTTTCGAAAAGGGCTTTGTTCGACCTTGTAGATTCTGCGTAGCACCTCATACGATTCTCCTAGTCTCAATTCCCAATATAGCTGAGAGCGTTGTCCAAAAACCACTCCCAGCATGGCACAAACTTTTTTCCGATCAACTCTTGGGCTATGGCCATTGATCGTAACCTTTCCCGAAGTGGGCGTCAAAATTCCCGTGAGCATTTTGATCGTCGTACTCTTACCGGCTCCATTCGGACCAAGAACTGCAACCATCTCACCCGCACCAATTTTCATACTTAAATCATCGACGGCACACAGTTTTTCTACATCTGGACGAATTAACGATTTAATTGCCCCAGCAATTCCCGGCGATTTTCGGACCCGTTTAAAATGCTTTGTCAAATTACACGCCTCAATCATATCTCATGAACCAGTGCTCTCATAACGACCGTATCCCCTGTAAAAAACAGCCAACCCTGCTAGGAAAACAATACTTCCAGCCAACACAGGTGCCAGCAAATAAGGGAGTTTCTCCAAAAAACTTCCCGAAGTCTGGTTGCCAAGGAGGTATTTGGCTGGATAGTAACCAATAAATGCCAAAGGTATGAGCAAGGTCATAGCCCACTGTACTATAGCGGGATAGACAGACACAGGGTAATACGTTGTTCGGTCAACCAACATCATTCCACCTGAAATGAGTGGCCGGCTTTTTGTGAACCAAAATGCCGTCGAGCCCAAAGCCAGGAACAATCCGGCACGAAGTAGTGTTGCTGCTATGACAAAAACAATGAGTGTCAATCCAAGCCATGCTCCTCCCTGCCACAAATTCAGTTTATTCCACGCAAACAGTATGACAAGTAATGCCGGTATAGTTTCAGCCAAGCCAAGAACATTGGGGTGACGAAACAGGACTTGGAATATGATACTCAGCGGACGCACAGTAAACAAGTCAAGCTCCCCCCTGATAACTAGCCCCTCGATGTTCCATGTCGCAATAAAAAACGACATAAACAAAGCACTGCTCATCATGCTGACACCATACAGAAGCACCAATTCATTGAAGTCCCATCCACCAATATTATCAAAATTAAGAGTCAGTACTTTCAGAAGTAACAAACCACTGGCGAATTGTAACGGAATCAGAAAGAACCAGCTCACAACACGCATGGGATACTCAAGCTGACCTTGAATAGACAGCCTGAAATACAAGCCAAACAAGCTGATGTAACGCCAAATCTCCATCGCGAATACTACACCTCACCTTTCCCATGACGGTCATACCATTTTATGTAATTTGCTATTCCCTCCTTCAAGCTCACACGGGAGCAGAACCCTAGACATTCCTCCGCTTTGGAAACGTCTGCATAGGTTCTGGGAACATCCCCATCCTGAACCGGATGATTCTGAATCACCGCCTTTTTCCCTACCTCTTGCTCAATCAAAGATATGAGATCGTTCAAGTTCGTCCTTACCGATCCCCCCAAATTAAAAATGCTGAAACTTGAGGCATCGTAATCCATAGCCGAAGAGATGCCATCAACAATATCATCGATATAGGTATAATCACGTTCAGAAGATCCATCTCCATATTTCTGCAAGGGGATGTTGTTTTTGATCGCATGAACAAACTTGGAAATTGCCAGATCAGGTCTCTGCCTAGGTCCATACACTGTAAAAAACCGGAGGCATGTTATTCTTAAGCCGAAAAGGTGCGAATAATTGGAACAAATTTGTTCACAGGCCAACTTGGTAGCAGCGTAGGGCGATATCGTCCTCTCAATAGGATCAGTTTCAGAAAAGGGCACTTTCTGATTCACCCCGTATACTGATGAGGAAGAAGCAAACACAAATTGATCTACCCCATGGTACCTGCAGGCATCAAGCAAGTTGAATGTCCCGTCGATATTGGTCGTAAAATAGAGCTTTGGATTAGTGATCGAAGGCCTGACTCCTGCACGAGCAGCCAAGTGCACCACCATATCCAGATTGGATTTGGCAAACACCCTCTCCACGGCAACAGCATCACGAATATCCGCTTCAACCAGTTCAATATCCTGACGCACATTGCTCAAGTTCCGGCGTTTTATCTCAGGGTCATAATAATCATTGAAGTCGTCTATGACTACCACATCATGATTCTCATCCAGTAGCCTCTCCACAAGATGCGATCCAATGAATCCAGCCCCTCCTGTTACAAGTATCTTCATTTTTTCTTATTCTGAAAACCTTTTACCCCAAACAATCGATTCCTCACTGCAACACACGCGATGCGAGGAGTATTGCGGAGCAAAAACCATCCGTCTTGTAAATATCTTCCAATCAATCGCGAAGGTTCCGAACAAAGACGCCAGAACCATTCCAAACCTGCCTTTTGTAACAGACGAGGAGCCCGTTTGACCTCCCCACTGAGAAAATCAAGTCCGGCACCAATGCACATGGCTACCGGCACCTCAAGGTCATTCCAATTTTCATCAAGCCAGAGCTCCTGTTTCTGCGCGCCCAACGCAACCAGAAGAATATCCGGTTTAGATTCGTTGATTGCCTTTATATAAGCCGCATTTCCCTCCAATTTATGCGGATTTTCAGAAACTGGAGGACTTTCCCCAAAGACGATATTATCATAACTTTTCTTAAGAAAGGACTGGGTTTTGTAACTCGAACCGAACAAAGCCACTCTCCAATTTTCCCGACCAGCCCTGCTGAGAATCATTTTGCTTAGATCAGAACCAGCCATCTTTTCAGGAACTCCAGCCCCCATCATCTTCATCAAGGCATATAAAATCTGGCTATCACAAAATCTATGCTCGAATTTATGAATAAGTTCCATAAATTTTTTATCACTGTTTGCAAGTCTTGTGAAATTCAGATTGGGCGTGACCACCCGGTATCGGTCACGTTTGGCTCCGGAACAAGTATCCCGGATTAACTGAATAAATTCCCGTTCTGAAATTTCCGTGAAGTCTATTGCTAACAATTCCGCCATAAATTTAATTTTCAAATACCATGGACTTAGGAAGTGGTCATCTATCGTCATTGCAAATCGCATGCCGAACCATGACTGCAATTGGGTTCACATTTTCTAATTTAAGAAGTGTTTCGTGATTACCGCTGTATGTTTCGATACTAACATGTGTTGCGATATCAGACCAGTAATTAAATGCAGCCACCGGATCGAAATACCTCCGACCATGCATTTCACGTTTTTGCAGCCATTCCCATTCAGGATCTTTCTCCGACCAAACCAAAACTATTTCTCCCGCATATTCCGGCAGCCAATAATTATTGTAAATAATCATATCACTGTCAAAAATCCACTGCTCCCTATCTTCAAAAGGCACCTTAAGTCCTTGTTCAACGATTTTTCTGCATCTGGCATTTAAGCTGCTTTTTTTTCTGCTTTTTTCCAAAAAATTCATAACCTTGGTTAACGAACCTCTTGGTTGTCTTACAAGCGATCCTATTCTTCTGAGTAGCCTGTTTTTAGCAGGCAAATCGGTTTGGGGAAATTTCCGTGGAGCAAATGCTTCAACTACAAACAATTTTCCTCTCAACTCAATTTCTAAGGCCAACATCAAGTCACATCCAACACATGCTCCAAAGCACCATGTGAGTATATGTATTTTACTAGCTTTGCAGGCTAACTTTCTGAGACTTGGCTCGTATGAATTAACATATTCCTCTCGTGTCTGATACGGAATATTTTCACCATCCCACCCTTTAGGTATCACCGCGTAAATAGAAATAGGAAGATCCTTTAAACAGTCAAATAAATCCCGGTATACCAGCGGATTCCCTCCCGCAGCGGGAATCAACAGTAATGCATTATCCTGTGGTGGCCTGTTATCAAGCTTCACGAACGGACTCTTGTCAGTTTGACTGGAGCAGTGCTTGATAAAATTCAGAGAAATCGGATCCATTTTCAGACTGTCAGTAATTCGAGAAAACCACTGGAATAATTAATCCGCTGATTCTTGTAGGACTCTTGGCATGCATGTGAAAGAGCTAAATAGGTTTCCTTACTTTGGTGCGTGCCGTAACTTTCAACCAATGCACTCTGAAAAGTTTCAAACTCATCAATGCGGTATACCCAACCACACCCCTCCGCCTGCTCCGGCAGGCCATCCCTGTCAGAAACAATAACAGGGACTCCTGCAGCTTTGGCCTCCGTGGCCACAAGACCAAATGGCTCCCATTTCGATGGTACAATCAAATAATCGATTTGAGCCAAAAAAACATCCGGTTCTTCCACTCTACCCACAAAGGATACATTAGCAGATAACTTACATAATGCCTCAATTTGCCTCTCTTCATCCCCATACCCTCCAACAAGTAACTGCAAATTCATGTCATCAACTTGTTCGACCCACATCTTGACTAAACCAAGTATACCTTTTTGCTCGCAAAGCCGCCCAAACACCCCATAAATACAAAGGTTTTGCTTTTCTTCTGTTCCTCCCTCAGGTTTCTTTTGCCCTGGAGCCAGTTTAGTTGCGTGCCGAATAAAGCATGCCTTGCCTGGATGTGCTGAAACAAGGCCTGTCCTTTTTGCCCATTCATACTGAGCTTGGCTCACAAAAATAATTCTATTCAACGACCTGTAGAATAGCTTCAGGAGAATTCTTAAACGTCCCCTACAAACAGACTGACGCTTCAGATAATACTCCGAATAGTGATGCTCACGGAGGATCCAGAAATATTCCCTGTTTCTCTTCCCAATGCAAAAGGTCATCAACCTAAACATCCAAATGATCCCCAGTCTCTTCCATGTGGCAGATAAATCCATAACCACACTCACCTTTTTTCCGGTATGCTCCTGAGAACTGACTATTGCTTTGAACACGCCAAACCACGAGTATCTGGCACAGGGTATACCAAGTTTTTGACAACATACTGTTAAATCCACGTTCAAGGTCTCCACCCCTCCGACGACTGATTTATTCCCATCCAGAAGAATTAGCCGTATGTCCGAACGCTTCATAATCAGTCCCAAACTTTGCCCATTTTTTGGCATTCATGTTTCCTTGGATTACAGATTTTCTTCCACGGCATTGACTACATCTGCCACAGTTTCAATTTGCGCCAAGTCAATATCTGCTTCTTCGAGGTTTAATCCACATTCCTCTTCCAAACTAAGCAACAGACGGATTGCCATCATGGAATCAAATCCAAGTTCCTCATACAACTTCGAACCTAGATGCACTTCCTCGACTTTGTTTCCAGTTACAATTTGCTTAATAAGGTTTATTATTTTGTCTTTCATAGATCTAATAGTCGGCCTGCATTTGCAGTAAATAACTTTTCCTGATGCTGTAGAGGCAAAAAGTCTTTGACCCTTTCAATTTCGGTATGAAGCTTGCTTGAAAAATCATAGAGCGGTGCATCTGAACCAAAAACAACCTGATCGGGCACCCTTTCAAAGCACACATTCAACATGTTTTGCAGACGTTCGTTATCTAAATTCTGAAATGACGAAATATCCGCAAAAAGAGCATCAGGATATTTTTCCAACAAACCCACCGTTCTACTCAAATCCCATACGGGAGCATGTGCCAATATGATTTTTAGTCCTGAATACGTGTTTACTGTTTTTTCAAGGCTCTCCGGATAATCACACTCTGTCCTCAGCTGTTGCAGTGAGGGTCCCGTATGAGTCAGGACTGGTACTCCACGATCAGAGCAGTGCCTCCACAAATCATCCAAGCCCTCATCATCAAGCTCAAAGCCACAAGGGGGATAGAGTTTTACCCCACTGCATTCTTCTTGACCTGTCCAATATTTGACAACGTCCAATCCTTTTCTTCCCCGCCTAGGATCAAAACCAGCAAAAAAAGTAAGCTGTCCTTCAGATTTACGAACAACTTCTGCGTGGTGTTCGTGAATTTGCTCATAAGTTAATGAGGCCTCTCCCAATGCAACTCCATAATCTGCTATTAATAATACGGATTTTTTTACTCCGCATTTTTGCATTTGCGAGCAAAGACGCTTACCACTCCGATCCTTTAAATAGAGATTGAAGCATTTGCTGATTTCTTTCACCCCCATACCTCCATTTCCCTGCATGGATTCAGCTATCCCCGTAATAAATCCCGGGGAAATAGACTGGGAATCAGCCAAATGAACATGAATATCTATCATCAGATTTATTTAATTAAATTTCGAACCACTCTCTCGATACGTTAGATCGATAAATAAAATCACGCCGCAATTTCAAATTACGGGTCAACATTCCGTTCTCACTCGCAAAAGGCTCTGAAGCAAAACATACCTCTTTGAGCCGATGGTGCGGAGGCCTCTCTTTGTTCCACACCTGTATTTTGTCGATCAAATCACTCTCACTCACAGTTTTGGCCCTATCAAGAATAGCTCCTAACATTCCATCCGGACTTGAGCAAACCATGACATTATTCACCTCACCCCAAAGCCTCAATGTGTTTTCCAGATTCTCGGGGAAAATTTTCTTTCCATTACTCAGAACCACCACATCATCTTTCCTCCCCTGAAGGTAAAGGTAACCCGACTCCATATAGCCTAGATCACCCGTATATATATACCCGTTCGAATCCATTTTCCAATTCGTCCGGTCTTTTTTTGTATCAGGTGCCTTGACCATCACTTCCCCATCATCTGCAATTCTGATGTCCATCAAAGGCTTCCCAACACTACCTGGTCTTATTCTACCGGGCTTATTCATGGCTATATTACCAATTTCATTCTGGCCATAGGCTTCCAGAATGTGAATTCCCACAGCATGAAAAAACTCGATACATTCCTTGGAGACAGGAGCACTGCCCGTGACAAAGTAATCGGGCCTTCCACCCAAATACTTGTGTATGTCCTCAAACAGAAGTTTATCCACCCCCCTCCGCAACCAATTCCGTCGCACCAACTGGTTCATACCAAGGCATTGATACCCCTTCAATACCCTTTTCTTCCACCTGGGCCATTCGGCAACCTTTTCACTCACAACAGAATGGATTGCCTCATAAAGCGCAGGCACCGAAACCATGATATTGGGTTTTTCCCTGATAAGATGCAACAACACATTTTTGGCATCGCTCAGGACAATATCCATGCCTCGAAATAAGGCAATCCTTGAAAAATCCCGTTGCTGGCTATGAGAGAACGGCATGTAGATGAGAAGTGCATTGTCTGGCCTACTCCAAAATGTCATCTTGAACAGCATTTTCCGAAACACACTCCTGATTTTGTCAATCAGTCCTTTCCGAGACTTTTTCTGAGGTTCATAGATCAGCGGTATACGTTTGAGGTCACCCGATGTTCCAGATGAATAGGTCACACTATGGTCAGATCTTACAGACGGTTCTATTTGATCTACCTCACTGGTAACAGGTATCAACTCATCATTAAGAAACAATTCCCCTTTCTGAGAACATTCCAATGCAAATGACAAAGGGTGATTGCAATCACACCTAACGAGTTTACTCTGACCAACAAAGAGGACAATATCTACTTTCTCTTCACTCAGCAGTTCACCAGCTTCGTTGGCATTCAAACTTTCTGGAATAGCCACTGAAACCCAGCCAAAATAAAGGGCCATAATGTCGGCCAAGAACCATTCATAACAGGTATCCCCCATAATCGCCACTGAGTTGATTGGTTTTCCCAATGACTGCAAATATTCATGCAACGCAAATATGTCGTGAAAGAACTCCTTATGGCTCTTTTCAACTCTCTTGCCTCTGGGAAAAAATATAATTTTATTCCGCCCATTCGAGCTGGATTCTATCAACTTCTTTGCTACGTGCTCAATCATCAGGTCGTCACGTGACTGGATTCGCGGACATTCTCCTCATCCTCAATTTCTGAAAGGTAATGAGCCAAAATATTGTCTGCCATGCCTACGACTGTGGCAGCACCAAGAAAGTCACGTATCTTGAGATCCATACCAAATGAAACGTTCACCTGATTGAGCAGGCGAATGGCAATCAGGGAATTCCCTCCCAAGACAAAAAATTCATCATTCCTTCCTATTCTTTCAACACCCAAAATATCCTCCCATATTTGGGCAAGCTCTTCTTCCAGTTCCCCTTCAGGAGCCTCATATAGGGCATTTCCATTTGCTTCCCACTCCGGTGATGGCAATGCCTTTCGATCAACTTTCCCATTTCTGGTCAATGGCATTTCTTTCAACCAAACCAATTGGCTCGGCACCATATAATGGGGCAGTTTTTCTCTCAACTCAGAAACCAGCCCCTCCTGGTCATCTTGGCCCGTATAGTAGGCGCATAAATGGTCACTTTCCAAGTGATCCTCGAGGATCTGTACAACAGCTGCTTCAACCCCTGAACACTCACCTAATGCTAGCTCCACCTCGCCCAATTCAATCCGGTATCCTCTCAATTTCACCTGACTATCCATACGATGCAGGAAATCGATACTACCATCCTCCAAAATACGACAATAATCCCCACTCTTGTAGTATCTGCCACCAGTCCAGTTTTTCAGTTTTCCGGGAGTGAAATTCTCTGCTGTGAGGCGGGGTCTACTCAAATATCCCCGGCTCACCCCCTCTCCGGTAATGCACAGTTCCCCCATATTGGAAATCTCTTCCCCCTCTCCCATTACGGCCAGACCTACATTATTCAAGTTATTACCAAGGGGGATAGCCCGTCTTTCGATATCCCGATTTTGAATCACTCTCGTACATGCAAAAGTTGTTGTCTCGGTTGGCCCGTAACCATTTATGAGCACTGTGTCACCTTGCTTTTGAAGCGCCATTCCAACGTGCTTACTGGACAAGGCTTCACCTCCAATCAATAGTTGATCCAAACCACTTAATTTTTCAGGTTGGTCAGAAATGACTGTGTTAAATAATCCCGAGGTCAGCCAGCCAATGGTTACAGCTTCCTTGGCTAAAAAGTCGTAATCAAAATTCCCTGTTGCTGGAAGTAATGAAACTCCACCTAACAATAAAACGCCCCACATTTCAAATGTAGCAGCATCAAAGGATACTGATGCATTCAAAGGTATTCGACTCTCTTTGCTCAACTCACAATAGTTGGCAGCCATGACGAGGTTATTTACGTTATAATGCTGAACAGCAACCCCCTTGGGGCGACCTGTGCTTCCTGACGTATAGATCACGTATGCCAAATTCTCAGGAAAAACATTCAACTCCAAATTCGAAGCATTTTCCTCCGCAAATTTCTCCAAATCCAGCTCCACCAATGACAAGCGTTTCTTATTCGGAAGATCCACTCTCTCTGACAATCCCTTGCCTGCCAACAGCACTTCTGCTCCGCTGTCTTCCAACATATACTCCCTTCTCGCGTTTGGATATTCAGAATCTATTGGCACATACGCGCCACCTGCCTTCAGTATACCCAAGATGCCTACAATCATCTCTACAGAACGATCCGCACTGACCGCTACCAAACTATCAGCTTTCACTCCATGCTCACGCCTCAGGTAATGTGCCAACTGGTTTGATCTACGGTTCAACTCTCTATAACTGATATGCTGTTCCTCATACACCAGTGCAGCCCGATCGGGCCCTATCTCCACCTGCTCCTCAAACAACTGATGAATTACCTTATCTCTAGGATATTCGATCTTCGCCTTGTTCCAATCCTGAATCCGGCCTTTCTCGTCCTGAGTCAACAATTCAAGGTCACGGATTTTTTTGCCGGGGTGCTCCAGCACCTGATCCAACAATACCTCAAAGTGACCCAGCAATGCCTTCATACGCCACTCATCATACAGGTCATTGTTATACTCCAGATCTACGCCAAGACCTTCGCTTTCCTCGCTGAATGTCAGCAGTAAATCAAACTTCGCCTTCCGTTCCTTCCTTTCCAGCGGGCTGATTCTCACTCCCTCCAGCGACAGGCTTCCACCAGATTCCCCGGACCACTCCTCACCCATCATCACCATCACATCAAACAACGGGTTACGGCTTAGATCTCGCTTTACTGATCCCAGTCCCTCCACCAGACGATCAAACGGATACTCACTGTGCTCATAGGCATCTACCATTGTGCGCTTCACTTTACCCAACACTTCAAGGAAACTTTCCTTAATCCCGAACTCGTCGCGCAACACCAGGGTATTCACATAAAAACCGATCTGATCCTTCAGGTTCGCATGGTCACGACCCGCTATACCTGTGCCCACCGTTATTTCACGTTGGCCACTATAACGCCTTAACAGCACCTTGGTCAGTGCCATCAGTACCATGAACAGGGTGCACCCCTCTTGCTTCGCCAACTCCCTGAGACCTTCCAGATGGCTTTTGCCATAAGTCCAGCACACTGCCGCTCCGTTATAGCTACGCTCCTTGCCGCGCGGCCTATCTACCGGAATCTCCAGTGTTTCAACTGCTCCGTCATCAAGCTTGTCACGCCAGTAATTCAGAAGCATCGCTCCGTTATCTCCCTTGAGCCTCTCCCCCTGCCACGCCGCGTAATCCTTGTAGTGGATCCGCAACGGTTCAAGGATTTCACCAGCACTCCTCTTACCTTCAAAATATCCTTCATAAAGTCTGCCAACATCCCGCACCAGCACTCCCATCGACCAACCGTCACTAACAAGGTGATGCATTGTGAACAGTAAAACATAGCACTCCTCCCCCAAACGCACCAGCTTCGCCCGCAACAACGGAGCTTTCGCAAAGTCAAAAGGATTACAGCCTTCCTCTTTAATTAGGGCTTCAAGCCTCTCCTTCGCATTATCGATACCACGCCAGTCAATCCTGCCAACTTCAAAACCCAGCTCATCATCCGAGCATACCATCTGTACCGGCTCGCCAACCTGCAAACCGATCCTCGTACGCAGGGACTCGTGCCGCTCCACAAGGGCCCCCAATGCCCAGCAAAAAGCTTCTTCATCCAGTTCACCCAAAAGCTGATAGACTCCTCCCAGATTGTAGGCCTCAATGCCTCCAACACTCATTTCTCCCAGCAACCATAACCGACGTTGCGCATCCGAAAGTCCGTATGCTTCTTGTTCCATAAGTTGTGGAATTGCTTCACACTCCACAACTCCCCCTCGTCTCAACAACTTCACCTGCTCATTGAAATTAGGTTTCTCAAATAGCTGTTTCAACCCAACTTCTAGTTCCAAATTTTGCTTAACTTCTGTCACCAGTCGCAAAGCACTCAAAGAGTTCCCCCCCAGGGCAAAAAAGTCATCATTCCTTCCCACCTTTTCCACGCCAAGAACTGCCTCCCAGATCCCTGCCAAGGCCTCTTCCAATTCCCCTTCGGGAGCCTCGTAATCAGATCCTCCAATCGCACCCCAATCAGGCTCGGGCAGATTCTTTCGATCCACTTTTCCATTTCTTGTCAGCGGCAACTCCTCCAACCTCGTCAATTGACTCGGAACCATGTAATGAGGTAAACGGCTTTTTAGATTATCCAATATCTCATCCTTACGATCTTCTACCCCTGTCCAATATCCACACAACGTTTTTTCGCCAGATGTATTTTCTCGGATGACAACCACAGCCTGCTCAACCCCCTCACAGCTTGACAGCGCAGCCTCAATCTCCCCCAACTCTATTCGATGACCTCTTAGCTTCACCTGGTCATCCACTCTCCCCAGATACTCCAAGCTTCCGTTCTCCAACCATCTGCCCATGTCTCCCGTACGATACACTTTGCCATTGACGCCCCCCACATCAACAAACTTCTCCGCCGTCAGCCCCGGCTGACCAAGGTAACCACCTCCCACTCCTACTCCCGATATACAAATCTCTCCAGCCACCCCCTCAGGAACCAACTTCTGCTCCGTATCCAACAACTGTACCCCCACTCCGGGCAAACTCCTGACCAACAAGGCACTCTCATGCCTATCCCTCATCCCATCATCCAGCCAGCCATACGCTGCTACATCAGAGCATTCCGTCGGGCCGTAACTGTTCATCACACGGGCATGGCACTGCCCACTGCCCATCCACGCTTCGAGATCCTTATGCAGGATCGACTCACCACCCAGCACAACAACCCTCAGGCTCTCCAGCGCCTCATAACCACCCTCCAACAAAGGGTAAAACGCACTAGGCGTGCAATTGATAACCGTAATCTTCTCCTCCCCTATGATACGGCGCACTTCCACGGGGTCATAAATCTCGCTCTCATACACCCTCACCATCGCACCCGCCTTCAAGGGGGCAAACATATTCTTCTGTGTCAGGTCAAACGACAACGAACTCACCAACAAGAACCTATCCTCAGAGGTCACATCAAGCTCGTCCACATACCAGTCCGTCAGATTCGCCACCCCCTTGTGCCTCACCACTGCTGCCTTGGGAGTCCCCGTCGAACCAGACGTATGGATCGCATAAATATAGTCCTCACCACTAACCTCGGGCAGCCCCCCCGTTCCAGCACCTACCTCCACAGCATCAACCGCCACCATCTCAGGCCACAAAGCACTATACCTCTCCAGACTAACAACATGCTTCACCCCAAGTCTCGAAACCATGCCTTCCAAACGCTCCCGCGGCTCGGACGGATCCATTGGCACATACACCCCTCCAGCTTTCTGAATCCCGTAAATCCCAACAACCGCAGCCATGCTACGCGGGATACATAAACCAACAAGGTCACCCAGTCCGCAACCCCGGCTCATAAGTTCCACTGCCACTGCCCCGGCTTGCGCATCTAGTCCAGCATAAGTAAGGCTCCCTGACTCACCCCTGAGCGCAACAGCACCAGGTGTTCTGCCCGCCTGCTCCTCAAACCATTCGCAGACTGTCCCTGCAGCCACGCTAGATTCACTCTGCCCATCAAAATTCCTGCCAACCTGCGAGCACTCCTCCCGAGTCAACAGATCAAGATCCCGGATCTTCTTACCCGGTTGCTCCAATACCTGGTCCAGCAACACTTCAAAGTGACCCAGCAACGCCTCCATTCGCCAGCCGTCGTAAAGGTCACTGTTATACTCAAGGTCCAGACCAAGGCCTTCGGAACCCTCCCTGAACGTCAATAGCCAGTCAAACTTCGCACTCCTCTCCTGCCTCTCCAAAGGACTGATCTCCACCCCCTCCAACGACAAGCTCCCACCGGCCCCCTCCGACCAGTCCTCGCCCATCATCACCATTACATCGAACAGCGGGTTGTGGTTCATGTCCCGTTCCACACAACCCAACTCCTCCACCAGACGGTCAAACGGATACTCCCCGTGACCATACGCATCCACCATCGTGGTCTTCACATTACCCAGCACCTCAACAAAGCTGTCCCTAATCCCAAGCTCGTCCCGTAACACAAGCGTGTTCACATAACAACCAATCTGATCCTTCAGGTCCGCATGATTACGTCCTGCAATTCCCGTTCCCATCGTGATTTCACGTTGCCCACTGTAACGCCTCAGCAGCACCTTGGTTAGGGCCACCAGCACCATAAACAAGGTACAACCCTCCTGTTTTGCCAAACTCTTCAAGCCTTCCAAATGACCCTGACTGTAGACATGGCTGACTGCCGCCCCCTTATAAGCTCTCGCGTTTCCACGTGGCCTGTCCATCGGGATATCCAACCTCTCAACCACTCCATCATCGAGCTTCCTTCGCCAGTAATCTAGAAGTTTTTCACCGTTCTCACCAGTTAACCTTTTATTCTGCCACGCCGAGCAATCCTTGTAGTGAATACGCAAAGGCTCAAGGATCTCGCCCGCACTTCTCTTACCCTCCAGATACCCTTGGTAAAGTTTTCCAACATCCCTTACCAAAACACCCATTGACCATCCGTCACTGACAATGTGATGCATCGTAAACAACAAGACATACCGTTTTTCCTCCAGACGCACCAGCTTCGTACGCAAAAGCGGAGCTTTGGCAAAATCAAAAGGCTTACAGCTTTCCTCCCTGACCAGAGCTTCCAGCCTAGCCTCACCATCATCTACACCACACCAATCAACCCTACCAACTTCAAAATCGATCTCATCAAACCTGCACACAACCTGCACAGGCTCGCCATTCTGCAGCTCGATCCGGGTCCTCAGTGATTCATGCCTTTCCACCAAGGCTCCCAGTGACCAACAGAAACCTCCCTCATCCAAGTCCCCTACAATCTCATACGCTCCGCCCATGTTATACGCCTCTGCACCACCAGCCCCCATCTCACCTAACAACCACAATCGACGCTGTGAATTCGACAAGGAATATACCCCTTGCTCCATAAGTTGTGGGATCGCTTCGCATTCCACCAGGTCTTCTCTCTTCAATAACTCTACCTGTTTCTTGAAGGAGGACTGCTCAAATAGTTGCTTCAACGAAATTTCCAACTCAAAGTCTTGTTGGATGGCAGCAACTAACCTCAGCGCACTCAATGAGTTTCCTCCCAATAAGAAAAAATCATCACTCCTTCCCACCTTTTTGACTCCAAGAACCTCTTCCCAGATACCTGCCAGTGCCTCCTCCAATTCCCCTTCGGGCTCCTCATAAACGGCTCTTCCACTTGCCCCCCAATCAGGTTCAGGCAAGCTTTTACGATCCACTTTTCCATTTTTGGTTAAGGGCATCTTCTCCAACCACACCAATTGGCTAGGTACCATATACCCGGGCAATTTCTTTCTTAAACTGTCAAATATCGCCCCTTCAATACCCTTATCCCCCACCCAGTAACCACACAATTGCTGTCCACCCATCTTGTCTTCGTGCACCACAGTCACTACCTGATCAACCCCTTTACAACCTGACAAGACCACTTCCACTTCACCCAACTCTATCCGGTGCCCCCTCAGCTGGACCTGTGAGTCAATCCTTCCCAAATACTCCAGTTTCCCATCCTCCAGTAATCTTCCCTTGTCACCAGATCTATAGGCTCTTTGTCCAAGACCAAGGACCGTCGGACTCATACGGAAACCGGTTAATCCAGGTTGATTTAAATAACCCCGTGCCAGGCCATCCCCAGCCACACATAATTCCCCGGCACCCCCTGGAACAACAGGTCCATAGGGACCAGCAACCGAAACTGACAGATCATCCAAAGCTTTTCCTATTGATGAACAGTTATCATTGATAGCCAAATTTCTTGCGTCGTCTACAGTCACATGAACTGTTGTCTCCGTGATGCCGTACATATTGATGTAATCAACCCCCGAATGGTTACCCAGTCTACATTCCAAAAGATCATTTCCTGCCTTCTCTCCCCCAAAAACAACCTGTTTCAATGCATCAAAATGCCACTCATACTGCTCGTAAACCATAGCCAGGGATTGGAACGCACTTGGAGTCATACTTATGTGAGTAACTTCATAACGGCTGGTATTATTCGTCAGCTGTGCAAAATCGATCCTGTCATCTTTGCCCACCAGCCAGCTCTTGTTCCCAAACAACAGAGCCCCAAAAAGCTCCCATACCGAAAAATCAAATGCATAGGAGTGGTAGCAGCTCCAGACTTCATGATCCACACAACCTACCAATCCGGATGTTGCTTGGAAAAGCCGAACCACATTACAATGCTGCACCTCCACACCCTTGGGGAGCCCTGTGCTTCCTGACGTATAAATCACATATGCCAGATTTTCTGGAAAAATATTCAACTCTGGGTTTACGGGGCTCTCCCCGGCAAATCTCTCCAAACTCAGCTCTACCAATGACAGATTTTCCCTACTAGGAGCATCAGACAGTATTCCATGTCCACTACCCACCAACAAGACCTCCACCCCACTGTCTTCCAACATATACTCACGCCTCGCTTTTGGATACTCGGGGTCAATCGGCACATATGCTCCTCCCGCCTTCAATATTCCCAGGATTCCCACTATCATCTCCACTGAACGATCCACACTAATCGCCACAAGGCTTTCTCCCTTCACCCCATGTTCACGCCTCAGGTAGTGAGCCAACTGATTTGAGCTCCGGTTCAATTCTCCGTAGCTGATCTGCTGCTCTTCAAACACCAATGCTGTTCGGTCAGACTCTTTGGCCACCTGCTCCTCAAACAGTTGGTGAACCAACTTTTCTTGTGGATATTCGGTTTTCGTCTGGCTCCAATCTTCCAGTTGATTTTGCTCCTGCCTAGTCAACAATCCAAAGTCGCGAATCTTCTTGCCAGGCTCCTTCAGCACCTGCTCCAGCAATACACCAAAATGCCCCAACAACGCCTCCATCCGCCAACCATCATACAAATCGCTGTTATACTCCACCTCCAAGCCCAAACCACTACCTTTTTCATTAAAGGTTAGTGTCCAGTCAAATTTCGCTTTCCGTTCCTTCCTTTCCAGAGGAATGATCTCAACTCCTTCCAGTGAAAGACTGCCTCCGGAGCCTTCTGACCACTCCTCACCCATCATCACCATCACATCAAACAACGGGTTACGACTCATGTCACGTTCCACACAACCCAACTCCTCTACCAAACAGTCAAACGGATACTCCCCATGCTCATACGCATCCACCATCGTTGTTTTCACCTTGCCCAACACTTCAAGGAAACTTTCCTTAATGCCCAGCTCATCACGTAACACCAAGATGTTTATGTAAAACCCTATCTGATCCTTCAGATCCGCATGATCACGCCCCGCTACACCCGTTCCCACCGTGATTTCACGTTGGCCGCTATAATGTCTTAACAGCACCTTAGTCAGTGCAACTAACACCATGAACAGGGTGCAGCCTTCTTGCTTTGCCAGACTCTTCAAGCCATCCAAATGCCCCTTGTAGTAGATATGGCTTACTGCCGCCCCGTTATAGGTTCTCGCGCTCCCACGTGGCCTGTCCGTGGCGATGTCCAACCTATCAATCGCTCCATCATCAAGCTTCCCTCTCCAATAGTTCAAGAGCCTGCTTCCATTCTCCCCAGTTAATTTTTCATTTTGCAGCCACGCCGAGTAATCCTTGTAGTGGATACACAGGGGGACAAGGATCTCACCCGCACTCCTCTTGCCCTCGAGATAACCTCCGTAAAGCCTGCCAATATCACGTACCAAGACTCCTACCGACCAACCATCACTCACAATATGGTGCATCGTAAATAATAATACGTACCGCTTCGTTTCCAGCCGTACCAGTTTTACGCGCAGAAGCGGAGCTTTAGCAAAATCAAAAGGCTTGCTGCCTTCCTCTTTAACCAATATTTCAAATCTCTCCTTCGCATTATCAACACTACGCCAGTCAATTTTGTCGACTTCAAACCCCAGCTCATCAGCTCCGGATAACACCTGCACTGGCTTTCCTGCCTGCAACTCTATCCTGGTTCTCAATGATTCGTGTCTTTGTACCAATGCTCCAACCGCCCAGCAAAGCCCTTCCTCATCCAAGTCTCCCAAAAGCTCGTATGCACCTCCCATGTTATAGGCTTTGGTACCTTCTGCCCCCATTTCTCCCTGCAGCCATAATCGACGCTGTGCATTGGACAAGGGATAGCTATGAGCTATCGGAACTTCAGGAATAGCAGCCGCATTATCACTGAAAAACGATAACAGCTCTTTTTTATATTGTCGGATTTCGGACAACAAAGAATCATCAATCACCCCCTTTGGAGCTTGATAAGACAACTTGCCCCTCTGGTTATCAATCCTTACACCCAGATTGTTTAATTTACTGAGAAGTTGATGGAAATCTTCCATAGTAACTTTCGATGTCATTCTTTATAGGTAATTTACTTGGCCTCCTTTAAACGCTGGCTCATCAACCAAGTCAGATAATCACTTTTGATCACCTCAGGAAGACACCCATGCCCTACATTTTCAAAAAGCGTCAACTTGGCATTTCCCCCATGCTTATTCACACTTGCGACCATCCTGATTGAATAATCAGCAGACACTGCCTTGTCACTTTTGCCATGAAATGCCCATATTGGCATTCCTTTAATTTTTGAAGCCTTTACCGGATCCCCCCCACCCGCTATCGGCACAACAGCGGCGATTTCATGTGGAAAGTTCACAGCCATATCCCAAACGCCAAAAGCTCCCATGCTATACCCTACAAGATAAATTCTTCTGGGGTCGGCACGCCTCTGTTTAATGACTTGCTGTACCAGACGATGCACAGCTACCGCATTCCATCTCTTTTTGGATTCGCATACAGGAGCTAAGATTACCGCTTGCAAATCAGCTTTAACCAAAGCCCGGTATAATGAATCTTGTTTGAGTTTTTCTGTAGAATCACCTCGTTCTCCCGAGCCATGCAGGTAGACAATCAAAGGCAGGTTTTCTTCTTTTTTTCCAGAAAGCACATAGACATAGCTAAAACGTTCGCTAACAGAAGTAACAAATTCCCCCTCTGTTTCCTTCCCCAATAAAAATGTGGGTGCCAAAATCATTCCGGCATACAATATCCCAACAAGTTTATATATAACCAGACTCTGTATTTTCAGTTTCCTGTGTTTCATATTTTTGATTGTTATCAATGACTAACCCAATTAACCCAGCACTTTGCTGCAAGGTGCTATTCTCAAACAATGACCTCATGCGAATATTGATTCGATAGCGGTCATGAACCTTTCTGATCACAGCAATTAACTTCAACGAATCTCCGCCCAAAGCGAAGAAATCGTCATTCCTTCCCACCTTTTCCACGCCAAGAACTGTCTCCCAGATCCCTGCCAAGGCCTTTTCTAATTCCCCTTCGGGGGACTCATAATCAGATCTCCCACTCGCACCCCAATCAGGCTCGGGCAGATTCTTGCGATCCACTTTTCCATTTCTTGTCAACGGCAATTGCTCCAACCTCGTCAATTGACTCGGAACCATGTAATGAGGTAAACGGCTTTTTAGATTATCCAATATCTCATCCTTACGATCTTCTACCCCTGTCCAATATCCACACAACGTTTTTTCGCCAGATGTATTTTCTTGGATTACAACCACAGCTTGCTCGACCTCCTCACAGCTTGACAGCACAGCCTCAATCTCCCCCAACTCTATTCGATGGCCTCTTAGCTTCACCTGGTCATCCATTCTCCCCAGATACTCCAAGCTTCCGTCCTCCAACCACCTGCCCATATCACCTGTCCGATACACTTTTCCATCGAATCCCCCCACATCCACAAACTTTTCTGCCGTCAGCTCCGGCTGGCCAAGGTAACCACCTCCCACTCCCACTCCCGATATACAAATCTCCCCGCCAAGCCCCCCAGCAACCAACTTCTGCTCCGTATCCAACAATTGCACTCTAACTCCGGGCAAGCTCCTGACAAGCACGGCACTCTCGTGCCTCTTTCTCATCTCATCATCCAGCCAGCCATACGCCACCACATCAGAGCACTCCGTCGGCCCATAACTATTCATCACACGGGCATGGCACTGCCCACTACCTATCCAGTCGTCCAAGTTCTTATGCAGGATCGGTTCACCACCCAACACAACAACCCTCAGGCTCTCCAACGCCTCATAACCTCCCTCCAACAAAGGGTAAAACGCACTAGGCGTACAGTTGATCACCGTAATCTTCTCCTCCCCTATGATACGGCGCACTTCCACAGGATCATAAAACTCACTCTCATACACCCTCACCATCGCACCCACCTTCAGGGGGGCGAACATATTCTTTTGTGTCAGGTCAAACGACAACGAACTCACCAGCAAGAACCTATCCTCAGGCTTCACTCCCAACTCCCCGACATACCAGTCCGTCAGATTCGCCACCCCCTTGTGCCTCACCACTGCTGCCTTGGGAGTCCCCGTCGAACCAGAAGTATGAATCGCATAAATATAGTCTTCACCACTAATTTCAGGTTGGTTATTCATTCTCACCCCTGCCTCCACAGTATCAACCGCCACCATGTCAGGCCACAAAGCACTATACTTCTCCAGACTAACAATATACTTCACCCCAAGTCTCGAAACCATGCCCTCCAAACGCTCCCGCGGCTCGGACGGATCCATTGGCACATACACTCCCCCTGCTTTCTGAATCCCGTAAATCCCGACAATCGCGGCCATGCTACGCGGGATACACAACCCAACAAGCTCACCAGGCACGCAACCACGGCTCACAAGCTCCACTGCTACCGCCTCAGCCTGCTTATCAAGCCCAGCATAAGTAAGACTCTCTGACTCACCCTTGAGTGCAACGGCACCAGGTGTCCTGCACGCCTGCTCCTCAAACCATTCACAGACTGTTCCTTCAGTTACCGCTGCTCCAACCTGCCCATCAAAATTCCTGCCAACCTGCGAGCACTCCTCCCGAGTCAACAGATCAAGATCCCAGATCTTCTTACCCGGTTGCTCCAATACCTGGTCCAGCAACACTTCAAAGTGACCCAGCAATGCCTCCATTCGCCAGCCGTCATAAAGGTCACTGTTATACTCAAGGTCCAGACCAAGGCCTTCGGAACCCTCTCTGAACGTCAATAGCCAGTCAAACTTCGCACTCCTCTCCTGCCTCTCCAAAGGACTGATCTCCACTCCCTCCAACGACAGGCTCCCGCCGGCCCCCTCCGACCAGTCCTCGCCCATCATCACCATCACGTCAAACAGCGGGTTGCGGCTCATGTCGCGCTCCACACTGCCCAACTCCTCCACCAGACGGTCAAACGGATACTCCCCGTGACCATACGCATCCACCATCGTTCCCTTCACCTTGCCCAACACTTCAAGGAAACTTTCCTTAATGTCCAGATCGTCACGTAGTACCAGAGTATTTACGTAAAAGCCGATCTGGTCCTTTAGATCTGCATGATCACGCCCCGCTATCCCCGTTCCCACCGTCACCTCGCTCTGACCACTGTAGCGCCTCAGCAGCACCTTGGTCAGTGCCACAAGCACCATGAACAGCGTGCAGCCCTCCTGCCTGGCAAGGCTATGCAGGCTCTCCAGCTGTCCTTTGCTGTAGAGACGCTTCACAGCACCTCCCTTGTAGGTCATCTCACGCCCGCGCGGGCGGTCCGTCGGTATGTCCAGAGGCTCCAGCGCCCCGTCATCGAGCTTGCCGCGCCAGTAGTCCAGTAACTTCGCACCGTTCTCACCTCCAAGCCTCTCACCCTGCCACGCCGTGTAGTCTTTGTAGTGGATGCGTAACGGCTCGAGGATCTCGTCCCCACTTTCCTTACCCTCAAGGTAACCCTCATAAAGTTTGCCAACGTCGCGCACCAACACGCCCACGGACCAGCCGTCACTCACAATATGGTGCATCATCAGAAGCAACACATGGCGACACTCACCCATGCGTACCAGCTTCGCCCGCAAAAGCGGTGCCTCACCCAGGTCGAAGGCCTTGCCCCGCTCCTCGCACACAAGTGCCTCAAGACGCAAATCGGCATCAGCGGCATCACCCAAGTCCAGCCGCCCAACCTCAAAGCCAATCTCCCCAGTATCAACCACCACCTGCACAGGCTCACCCTCCCTCAACTCAATGCGGGTCCTCAGCGACTCGTGACGCTCCACCAGTGCCCCGAGTGCCCAGCAAAGCGCCTCCACCTCGAGTTCTCCCACAAGCTCATAACCGCCACCCATGTTATAGGCCTCCGCACCACCGGTTCCCATCTCGCCCAACAACCACAAACGACGCTGCGCAGGAGAAACTTGCGACAATTCCTGAGAACCTATCAAAGGTATTTTTTTCAACTTACGTGTCGCAGTTTCAATTGAACTCATATACTGAGCCAATTCAAACAAACGTGCATGTTCAAAAACATCTTTAATACCAAGAGATACTTCAAACTGCGCCTCAATCTCCGCAATAAGCTTCAAGGCTTTTAGTGAATGACCACCCAATAAGAAAAAGTGCGCCTTTCTACTCACCCTATCAACGCTCAAAATATCCGACCAAATCTTAGCCAACCGCTTCTCGGATTCATTAGCAGGAGGAAAATACCCGCAATCTTCAACTTCTTCATATGAATTCTTAGCTAAGGATTTCCTATTAATCTTATTTGCTTGCGTGAGAGGAAAACCATCAACTTCTAGCACTTTCGAAGGCATGAGAAAGGCAGGTAATGAAGAGGAAGCACACGCCAGTATTTCATCCAGCAGCCCTAAATATTTTTTATTAACGTAATAGCATACCACAACCTCTTCCTGAACTATCCTCGATCCTATTTTTATACAATCTGCACCAAAATGAGAATTAATCATATTCTCAGCTTCCTGAGGATTGATCAAATTTCCTCGAATATTTACCTGAAAATCTAATCTCCCTCTGAACTCAATCTCACCATTGGGAAGCCTACGCCCTCGATCGCCTGTCTTGAACCATCTAACATTTGAGTCAACTGTATCTGCGGCAAATTTTTCGGCAGTCAACTCAGGGTCGTCTTTATAGCCATAAGCGACATACTTACTCCTGACATAAATTTCACCATCTTCATAAATATCTGCAATACGTCCTGAATCGTCATATACAAAAAGTTCAACATCCTCAATTCCCTTCCCAACGGTGACTCTTCTTACTGCTTTCGTATCACGGTCCCACTTCCACAAAGATACAATGGAACATTCTGCCATTCCGTAAATGACAGTAAGCTTCGCAGATGATTTCCCAGATGAATGTTTTTCTACTAACTCATATGAAATCTCATCCCCCCCTAAAATGACGTGTTCTATCCCCGTCTCCCCCTGACTCAAAAAACGTTGATATAACGCTGGAACTAAATGTATGGCATGCGTTCTGTCTTTATTTTTAATAAACTCGTAATCTAGGTAACGCACAGTCACACCAGCCTTCTCAAAGCATCGATCAACTCTCCAAGCATCCGTTCCTTTCCGGGCAAAAGAGTCAAGCCGATCTATCGAAAAAGACGAAAATGATTTCGCAACCATTTGTTTTATATTGGCATCGTTTTGAAGAATTTTTTTTCCTCTCCGTGTCGTGCCAGAACTTTTTGTCATGCTTAATTTCATATTTTTTGAATATTATCAGCTGGAAAAATGAACGCACTTAAAGTGGAAGCATCCTAACATTTTATCAAATCAATAAAATTGAGCCCATAGCGCTGCAAATAAACACACATCTTATTTCCGGTTACCGGATCAGAATAATTTCAACCTAAGATGCGTTCAGAAATATTTTCGAATCTAAAAACTAACATCTAATCTAAATGAAAAAATTGTTTTCCCACAAGCGTTAGGTTAAAAAACAAAAATTGACACGGACTGGTCATCATCAATACTGGCCCTAGTCTGTTCTCATCAAGGGAAAAGCTTGCGCTTCTCTAATAGAAGTATCTGCGAGAAATGCAAACAATCGCTCTGAGCAGCCCAATCCAAAAGCCGGTGGCATCCCATACTCTAGAGCTTCCACAAAATCGGCGTTTTTTAATTTCTCAGTAGCAAGTGTTTCAACACCCGCTTGTTGAAGAGAAAGTCGTTTTCGCTGATCAATAGGATCGTTAAGCTCATTAAAAACATGACCCATTTCATTACCCGCCATAATGATTTTATACTCTTCAACGAGACGCTGATCATGCGTAGAGCGCTTGCCAAATGGAGCAAAATAATACGGGATGCCAGAAACAATATATGGTCCAGATAAGTTTTTTTGAACATATTTCCAACAAATGTCTATAGCGCCGCAAAGATCAATATCAGGCACAAAGGTCAAGTCTTTGGATGCGAGAGCCTCAATAACACATTCAACAGTGGTATCAATTGGGTTAATCTTA
The DNA here is from genome assembly GCA_011762755.2 of Epimenia babai. Classification (NCBI taxonomy): domain Eukaryota; kingdom Metazoa; phylum Mollusca; class Solenogastres; order Cavibelonia; family Epimeniidae; genus Epimenia; species Epimenia babai. Next base: position 21,103 of record WURV02185413.1, on the reverse strand, counting down.
AATTCTTTTTGAATTAATTGATTGAAACTGAGCTTTTCCCATTCTGAGCCCAGATCGACTTCGAATTGCCTAATGCTAAATTGAAGCTTACCGAAGGTTTTTTTCGCTGCATATCGAAACAAGTCGATTACCATAGGAATACCATTTCGTGCATCTTGATAGGCTTCGTAAAATTCAAAAGCAGTATAGTCTTGGGCATGATCCGGAGACATGCCCTCATTACGAAAAACCCTCCCAATTTCGAATATTTTTGGCAACCCGCCAATAAGAAGTTTTTTTTGGGCGAGTTCAGAAGAAATTCTCAAATAAACATCCGTATTCAAAGCGTTATGATGTGCTTTAAACTGGCGAGCTTTTGCTCCAACCTCAGAAGTCGTGAGGATTGGCGTTTCAACTTCAACAAAATCATGTTGCAACATGTACTCTCGAATTGAGTTCCAGAATAATGAGCGTTTCTTAATAAGGTCATTAACACTAGGATTAGTCTGCATGTCCAAGTAGCGTTTGCGATAGCGCTCATCCTCATCCTTGAAGCCAAAATGAACGGCAGGGAGTTGGAGAAGAGATTTCGCGAGCATTTTCCAATTAGATGCTCTTAGCGTACTAGCACCACGTTGAGTAACATATGGTTTACCAGATACCTCTATGAAATCACTATGGGTAAGTGTCTTTTTTAAAAGTTTGAAAATCTCCTTATCAAAATCTCCTGCTTTGAACACAACTTGGACCTTATCTGTGCCATCATCAAGACTAGCAAACAATATTTTGCCTTGCTTCCTTAGGAACTTAATCCGGCCGCAGATTACAGCGCTCGAGATATTAGCGAATTGGGCGACGAACTGGGCGATGGTGTGTGTACGGCTAGTTTCGGCGGGATAAGGATCTATGCCTCGTTCACGTAGACCCTGAATTTTATTTTCCTGATCTTGGCGAATTTTATTTTTTTGAAGCATGTGAAAATAATTTGAATTTAAACTGGTGGCCCTGGCAGGACTTGAACCTGCGACCTTCTGCTTAAAAGGCAGGTGCTCTACCAACTGAGCTACAGGACACATATTTAAACATTTTATTTTGAGAAATCATTTTAAACTATTGATAGTTAATGAGTTTCGCCTTAAGTCATCTACGAAAAACCGTAACAGACTATCCGGTTAATTATAAAAACTAGTTCATGGTAACTACTATACATTTTCAAAGTTAAGAAATTCAATAAATTCGTCACGCATTACCCAGGCAAAAGTAGGCAAGCGAGGCCCAGTTTCTTTCCCAAGCAGAAGTTGATAAATATTTTTGAAGAATTCTCGCTGAAGAGGACCTGCTTGTTTGCGAGCAAATTTAATGGCTTCTTCCTGTTCAGGTTCGTCCTTGGGATTCAAATATGTGAGCCTAGCAATATCAGGATCAAGATCCTCTTTGGGAATTCCGTAGAGAACAGCCTCGAGTTCACTGACGCTCCCATTGTCAAAATCAAATTTTTCTAAAACTATTCTAAGACGCTGCAACTGGCCTTTTTCTTGTTGAGAGAGGTTTTCAAAATAAGCAGTATTCTTTTTTTCCAATAGCTCTATGATAGCATCACGATCATAAGTTTCAATCGCTGCACGCGCATAGGCAAGACGTTCTTTAATCGATTCGACAGAGTATTCGTCGCCTTTGCCCATTTTTTCAAGGATGCGTTCAGTTGCTGCTGGGTTCCATCCAGTCAATTGGCCAATAGCAATTGCTTCACGCAGAGGAATTTTATCTTTGTATGCAAAAGCTTTGTCAAATTCGCTGTAGGCGCGAATAATCTGATCACCGCCTAGAGCAATATTAAAAGCGACACCAGGCCCTCTACGCAAGTAAAGCCATTTGAGCATATCGGGCGGGTAGATTTCTAAGAGATCAGCTGGAGTAATCACCTTACCCACCGAACTAGACATTTTTCCTGCACCTTCATATCCGATAAATAAATACTCAACAAATATTGGAGGTTCTACTCCAAATACACTGCGAGAAATTAGCGCAGAAGTATCATAACTGCCATCAGGAGATCCGTGATCTTGGCCACCAGGCTCACAGACCACGTCCTCATACTGCCAACGCATAGCCCAGTCTACTTTCCAATTGAGCTTGACTCGATGATCTTTACTTAAATTAATCACCGATATTTTTCCACTGTCGTTACACGTATAAGTTACTTCGTTTGTGTCTTCGTTATAGCTCGTAATAACAACGTTATCTTTACCTGAGAACTCTGAATACAAAGATATGGGATAAAACGTTGCTAGGTAGCGATCACTCCATTCTTTAATCTCCCCATCAGAGACAAAGGCCGTCGCAAGCTCTTCGTCGGCAATTCCTTTCCCTTTGTTAATTTTAACGATAATCGATTTTTCACTCATTTGGTACAAGAGTGTTTTTGCAATCACGTCACGATTTTTCATCGCAAAACGAATTTGTTCGTCATACTCGCCGGACTGATACATCGCCGATTGGTATCGATAATCCATTTCAATACCTAGCTCTTGCATAGATGCCTCAAAAATTTCCTCAAAATGCTTTGCCCAAGATTTCATGCGTGCGCTTTCGTCAATCTGAGACAACGGTTTGCCAAAATTTTCGGATTCGTGAGTAATTGTTCCGGGAGCTGGAATTTCTGACAGGGGCATGCCAATGTATGCTTCTTCCCAATAATGCGAGTCAACACCTTCAATACCGGCTGGAATTTTACGCAATCGGTCATAATCATCCCATGAGAAAATAAAACGAGTGGGTTTTCCTGACTTCTCTCCGATGGCCTTTTGTGCAAGCCAGGCCGTAATCACATCACGAAAATTACCTGCATGAACATTACCTGACGGGCTGATTCCAGCAGCTACGGTATAACAATTTTTATTGGGGTACACTCCAAGAACTCTTTTTGCGATCATTTCCGCCCAATTTGGTTTAGTTAATTTACTAATACGGGTTTTCATGCGCATCTGTTTAAGAGCAGTGATACTCTCAACCGTTATTTCTGGTTGTCCTGTCATTGTTTCGATTTGTTTTTGAGGTTCCTTTCTATTCGCCCTCCAACTTGGTATGAACGCTATAGGAATGGTGGCAGCTTGACAACTCCCAAGAAATGATTTGGCTGGCCGCTTTTTTCATCGACAAAATGAAGGTTTTGAGGCCTAAACAAAGTGGCTGCTTAACGAAAGCAGTTACGCATGAACTGCTGACTTAAATGCTGTCAGAATGGTAATGCACAACTAAACGATCTACCTTACACAGTGAAAGATAAAATGCAAGTCAAAGCAAATCTAGCAATCAAGGCAAAAATATGATTACCGTTTTCGCATAATGAAACATTACCTTAATGGAAAATTTGTCGATGAAGAAGATTTTCTTATCTCGCCACGCGATTTAGGATTTTCTCGCGGTTTTGCTGTTTTCGATTTTTTTCGTACTTACCATGGGGGCAAACCATTTAAGTTAGATAGTCATATTGATCGACTATTACGCTCAGCAGCTGGGATTAACTTACCAACTCCATGGTCCAAAGAGACTATTATTACTATAGTTGAGGAAATTATAAAAATTAATATAAAAGAAGGTGAATTGGCTCTTCGAGTAGTCATTTCTGGAGGGGTATCATCATTCACTAACCTGCCAGAAAACCCGAACCTTCTCATTATTGTCGATAAGGCATTTGACTTCCCCCCAGAGCTTTATGAAAAAGGAATAGGGGTGATTACTGTCGAGCATCAGCGATATCGGCCATATGCAAAAACCAATAATTATATCGAGGCTATTGCCCATATTGATCAAATGATGCAAGTAGGCTCTGAAGAGATAATTTATGTAAAAGACGGGCTTTTCCTTGAAGGCGCTTTTAGCAATTTTTTTACTGTCATCGACGGAAAACTACTTACACCCAAACACGAAATTCTTTCAGGCATCTCAAGACATATTGTCATGAAAGAACTAAAGCTTTCAACTCAACCAGTTGCTCAAGATATTACTGTAGACTCTATTTCCGATTTTAGTGAAGCATTTATCACTCTTAGCGGCAAAGATATTGTACCTGTAGTCCGAATTAACGATGAAATCATAGGTGATGGCCAAATCGGCCCTCTTACTAGAGAGGTAATTTGGCGGTATAAAAATTACATAATAGAAGAAAATTGATAAATATGTTAGCAAAAAAAATTAAATATTAATTCCAAATTGCAAGCCTACCTTTTTTCATTGTCATAAATGAGTTAACACTAAAACGAGTGGTATTTGACTCAATTTCTTCGACCTTATGAAAATTGCGAGAATTAAAAATAATCATTTCACCAGCTGCAGGATAAAATTTTGAATGTCTAACATCTTTAAGAAAGCTGTCTTCAAATCCATTCGGCCCTTTCTCTTTTTTATCTTTGTTATACTGTTCATCATCCTTACTACCCTTGTAATCATACACAGTGATTCCGCCACCAGCTTTAGGCATTTGTAGATAAGTAACTACCGCAAATTGCTCATCAGCTTGACCCACTTCCCAGCCATGAAGTTGTTCTGGAGCAAAGTCATAGTGGGTAGTACTTTCAAATTTCATTGCGCGAATCAACCCGGTAAAATAGTCTTCATCACCCATTGATGATTCTTTAGCGACACTAATATCAAAGCCCGCAGAAAAGACCGATTTCATTCGTTCCACCGGATCCAAGTGACCAGGAAAAATATTTTCACGAATGCGGATTGCTTCATCGCGTGATAGAAAATAAAGTTCCTTTCCATGGATTTTTGCTACGTATTCGGTAGCAGCAATTCCAATACGGCCTTGTTTGAACTCAAAATTAGGATACCAAACAACACCTTGCTGGTTGATATTACATAAAATCGTTTCGATTTCTTCATCACTATAAATATTAGGAACAGAAATAGCGGCTATTTCATTATCAATCAAACCATTTATACAATCTTGAACATTTTGCGGATCACCTATGTTCATATTAACACATTCCCAGTTTTTATTAGACATAATTTATATTTTTTAAAGTGATATATGCTACGTAAGATTTTTTACCCAAGTAAAGCAGTGCTCATTGTATCTCCCTTACAAGAATCCAACTTTGTCTTATAGCATGAATTGGAAATATTATCTCGTACAATTGGATTCTCTCCACATGATTGTAGGATGCTTGATTTATAGATACCACTCATTATTCTCACAGGCATGCTATGTGTATCAATATTGGATATCGCCTCTGAAAGAGGTTTTCTTCCAAGAATGAACTCAACAAATTCCAGCACTACTAATTCTTTAGCATTTTCAATCGTCAAACTCCCATTCACACCACACTCCTGTAAGTCCTTTGTTGATATTTTTCGATACGGTTCTTCTTCACCAGAAAACATATCTGCATTTCTAAATACATAAATATCGAAATGATTGTTTCCCCCAATATCGTATTGATCAGCATTGTCTTGATCATGTTTATCACTTGCCTGATAATTATGGATATGTACCGACTGAAACGGCCCCTGATTAATGATAAATTGCTGCTGTTTTACCCTCCCATTACCTTTATACAAATCCTTATTGGGCATCCCTGATGCACGACGAGAAAATGAATTATGTACTAAGTTAATTGAAATATTACAAATGTTATCACCTTCCTTAATTAATCTTACTATATTGAACGCATCGATTTCTCCATATTTTTTAACTTTATTTCGATAATCATCTTTATCAATTCCTGGCTCAATAAAATTCGATCCAAAATATCGACGATAATCCTCAGCGCTAATCTGCATATCGAAACCGTTTGGCATAACAAATGATGAAAAAATTTCTAACTGATCAGGATTTTTTTCTACTACCAATCCAGACAAATAAAACTGCCATACGATATCAAATATATGATAGCTGCTATGTGAACATTTACCATAACCATTCAAATATGGATGAGATAATTGCGTCAATATATCATTAGGGTGCACCCAATTACCATCCGCATACATGGCTTGCATTGAGGTCACCGGCACATTGAACATATCTCTCACGTCTTTGATCAACTCAATCACTTTATTGAATCCAAGATCATATCTACGCTGAGTATTAATAGTAAAAATTGTCTCTTTCTTCTGCTGTAATTGTCTATACTGATTTAAAAGATCTTCAAAATCTTGATAAAGACCTTCAGTTGCGCATAAATCAGTTGTTAACTTTTTGCGAACTGAGATCGGTTTATCCATAAGAATATTGAGTCCCCGACTCAAGGCCCAGCTGGCATAGGATTTGTGAAGCAACGGCTCGGTGGATATAATTACCCCGTTGATACTATTTGAATCAACATAACGATTTAACACTTCAATCACCTCTCTGGATAAGCATAAATTGTCCTTAATTTCATCAACGTAAACTACGTCAAAAACAAATTGGTTTTCTTCTAAATATTCTTCTATCGTATTTCTTTGCGATTGAACATCAACACCCGCTAACAATTCCAATGGCATTTTTTTGGATAATTTAATTAATTTGGGTATATATATTCGTCTCGCGTGGAAACCTAACCCAATAACCATTAACTTTGCTTTTTTAGCGCTATTATTACTCTGTTTAAGATCCATATTGTAAATTACAATTAATTTTTAATAGAATCGATTAATACCAATTTTTTGCCTGACTTTCATATAAATTTTGCATGTTCATCATTTCTAACATTTTTATCTTTTCAATTTTGTCCGAATATATTATTTCGACATAATTGTCTGATGAAAAAATTTGAATTTCTGACATAAAGAAAGATTTGTATGAACATAATCGCTGCGATTTTTCGGAAGAAACACTGTTATCTTCTATCAAATAAAGAAAGCTATTGGCGTATAATTGGTATTTTTCAGAAAGAATTTTGTCAATGTTAGATCCTTGAATATGATCATGCTGTTGCGCTCCAATTAGCTCATCAGCAATCTCTGTAAAATCTAAATTTTTTGCATCCATAGTGAAATGCGTAGTGTTAGCTAAATAACCTATTGTTTCGTAAAAATTCGGGCTATACCTACCACTTGTTGAAAGCTTCCAAAATTTCGATTCTATTATCGACAGGTCTCGCAATATACACAACACAACAGTTGCATCAAATATCAACCAAGACAAACCCAATCTGTTTTTAAGTTTATTACAGCCGTCTGATCTTTTAAAAGCAATTTGAAGAGAGGCTGTCTGATGATTTTTTATTAAACCACTTTCAATCGAATCATAATGATCTGGCTTAATATTATGAACCATGTTATCAACTCGCTTATCAGCATGACCATCAAATATTAGTGATTGTTGTAAAAACTCTAAATAATTATCGCCAAGAATAGCTTCTTCTTGGTGAAGATAATTAAAAAAATGGCTCACTAAAACTTTACGTGATACCAGATCAAAACTTAGATGGTCTATTATTAGAACTAGGTTGTATTCTGATTTTTCTACGCAATTAAAAAATCCTATTGCACAAGATCTACCATGATTATTAAAAATATTTTTTTTGCTTACTCTATTAAAAAATGAATTTTTGCTTTCTTGTTTTTCAGGTTTTAGTATGTCACTCGTCTTCCAAAGAAATCTCTTAATATGCGATTGGTCTCCATCAACAATAAAACCAGAACACAGACTAACATAATTATTCAAAAAATTTACTATTTTTTTAATGAGACGCTCTTCTGATATATCTGCATGCAAAATATTGATTTTGTTCACACTCAAATCTCCAGAATATTTTTGTTCCACGTATCTTTCCAATCTCAATTTCTGATTAGCAGATAAAGGAATTACATTCTCCAGCATGACTTTATCTGCCAATTGACTAGTGAGATATTTATTATTAGTCGCACTCCCTTTTAGAGCTATTTTTGCCACACTCTGCACAGTGGGATTTTTATAAATATCTCCAATGGCCAAAGAACTTTTGGTCTTCTTATTAAACTTCGTGATGAACTTCATCAGCGACAGTGAGTGCCCACCTAAATGGAAAAAATTATCTGTGCGCCCAACACGTTCTACTTGTAGAACTTCCTGCCAAATTTCTACAAGCATCTTCTCTGTTGCACCTCTTGGAGCCTCATAATCAGCTCTTTGATTTACTCCCCAATCCGGTTTAGGTAGTGCTTTCCGATCAATTTTTCCATTTCTGGTTAATGGCATTTCCTCCAACCCTATTAGCTGATTTGGGATCATGTAATGCGGTAGCTTTTCTCTCAATTCTTCAAACGATCTTTGCTGTTCAAGATGCCCTGTATAGTAAGCACATAAATGTGATTCCCCCAATTTGTCTTGATTCACAACTGCTGCCGCTTGCTTCACTCCTTTACTCTGAGATAGCACTAGTTCAATTTCTCCTAACTCAACTCGGTGACCTCTCACCTTCACCTGATCATCCACTCTTCCAAGGTATTCTAAATTCCCCTGATTCGACCATCTACCGACATCACCCGTGCGGTACTCTCGAAAATATCCGTTTTTCTTTTTTTGCGGGATATACGCTCTAGCAGTATGAGCAGATTTGCCATAGTATCCTCGAGAAATTCCACAACCAGAAATACATATTTCTCCAGTACCCCCAAGATTACCACTTGATCTAACAAAAACATTTATGTTACCTAATGGCTTTCCAAGTGAAACACTATTTTGTCCACGGAATACCTCACAAGTTAAAGCACCTACAGTCGACTCAGTAGGTCCATAATGGTTATAAATTTTATAATTCTTGAATTGCTTATGTAATAAACATGTAAAATCTGAGTTTAATTTTTCCCCACCCATGATTAAAATACCAGCATCCGAAGTGATGGATGCAAATTCACTGGTGAAAATTTTAGCATGTGATGGAGTCCATTTACAGACAAAAAAAGAAGTCTGTATTTCTTTTAATGGAAAATCTAAGAACTTACTTACTAAAAGTCTTCCCCCAACAACAAGGCTTGAATAGAATGTTGTATATCCTAAATCTGCAGCAAGAGTGGCTGGCGTATAATAGCTCATATCTGCAGTAAAACTATACGCGGTTATAACTTGGGTAATATAATTATTTATATTGTTATGCTGGACAGCAACACCTTTGGGGTCGCCCGTACTTCCCGATGTATAGATCACATAAACCAAGTTCTCGGGGAAGACATTTAAGCCGAGATTCTCCGTGCTCTCCTCCGTAAATATCTCCAAATCCAGTTCCACTAATGTAAGGCCTGCCTTCCCTGAGAAAACAAAATCCTTCGCCCTCCCACGGCCCACTAAGAGTACTTCTGCTCCACAGTCTTCCAGCATGTATTCCCTCCTCGCCTCAGGATATTCGGGATCGATTGGTACATACGCTCCCCCCGCCTTCAATATCCCAAGTATTCCAACTACCATTTCCACAGAACGGTCCACACTGATGGCAACCAAGCTCTCACATTTTACATCATGTTTTCGCCTCAAGTAATGAGCCAGCTGGTTTGACCTGCGGTTCAGCTCACCATAACTAATCTGATCTCCCTCACACACCAGTACTATTCGATCGGGCCCCTTTTGCGCCTGCTCCTCAAACAGCTGGTGAATCATTTTCTCATGTGAATAATCAACTTCCTTACGATTCCATTCCTCCATCTGAACCTTTTCCTTCTGAGTCAGTAACTCAAAATCACGGATCTTCCTGTTGGGCTGCTTCAGAACCTGCTCCAGCAACACCTCAAAGTGGCCCAGCAATACCTTCATCCGCCAACGGTCATATAGGTCACTGTTATACTCCAATCCCAATTCAAGGCCATCAGAACACTCGCTGAAAGTTAGCGTCCAATCAAACTTCGCATTTCTCTCGTTCCTCGCCAACGGGTTGATATCCACACCCTCCAACGACAAACTCCCCCCAGATCCTTCCGACCAGTCCTCACCCATCATGATCATCACGTCAAACAATGGGTTACGGCTCATGTCACGATTTACCGAATCGAGATCCTCCACTAGGCAATCAAACGGATACTCCCCATGACCATACGCATTTACCATAGTCTCCTTCACCTTGCCCAGTACTTCCAGAAAACTATCCTTAATTCCAAGATTGTCACGTAACACAAGCGTGTTCACATAAAAACCAATCTGATCCTTCAAGTCCGAATGATCTCGACCCGCTATTCCTGTTCCCACCGTAACATCACTTCGGCCGCTATAACACCTCAGCAACACTTTGGTCAGTGCCACCAGTACCATAAACAACGTACAGCCCTGCTGCCTGGCGAGACTGCGAAGATGCTCCAATAGCTCTGTGCTGTAGAGACTTTTCACAGCATCTCCCCTGTAAGTCATATCACGCCCTCGCGAACGATCTGGCGGTATGTCCAATGGCTCCAGAGCTCCGTCATCAAGCTTGGCTCGCCAATAGGCCAGTAACTTCTCACCACTCTTAGCTCTAAGCCTCTCATCCTGCCATGCCGCGTAATCCTTATAGTGGATACGCAACGGTTCAATTACCTCATTCACACACCTCTTGCCTTCGAGGTAACCTTCATAAAGTTTACCCACATCGCGCACCAACACCCCCACAGACCAACCATCACTCACGATATGGTGCATCATCATAAGTAGCACGTGCCGCTGGGCGCTCATGCGTATTAACTGCGCACGCAGTAGCGGCGCCTCACTCAGATCGAAAGCCCTCCCTCGCTCTTCATCAACAAGTTTCCCAAGGCGTAACTCGGCATCGGCAACAGCACTCAAATCCAATCGTCCCACCTCAAAATTAATCCCTCTAGCATCACACACCAGTTGTACAGGCTCACCATTCCTAAGCTCAATACTAGTTCGCAATGACTCATGTCTTTCCACCAATGCACCCAGCGCCCAGCAAAGACCCTCAACGTCCAGTTCCCCAACAAGCTCATACCCCCCACCGAGGTTATACGCTTCTGCCCCACCAGCCCTTATCCCAGCTAACAACCATAGCCGGCGCTGTGCGTTCGATAGAGGATAACTGGCGGCACTGTCTATTGAGGGAATGCGACTCCCAGATCGAAAGCCTTGCTTTCTCTCCAATAGCAACTTTGCCCCCAATTTCTTGCGTTGATCAGGTGTCAGACTTGATGATTTATTTGATACATTCATTATGTTATCATAATTGATTCTACGCTGTTGTTGAAAAAAATGGATTTTGAAATCCTGAATCCACATTATCTTTGAATCTCAAATCTTGAAGAGCAGTATTAGGTTCTTGAGCCATCTGCTTAATAAATTTCAACCAGCCTTGAAGCCAAAATTGCATCGTCTCTTCATCAAATAATCGCGCCTGATACTGCCAGCGAATACAATATTCACCCTTCTCTTTCCATAGGTAGATATTAACATCATTCTGGGAACCAAAGGCCCCAATAGCTGGAAAATAATTATCCACAGCTATTTCCTCACTCGGTATTAGACTACAAAGCGAATTAAGAAACACACTAGCTCGTGTTTCATTAACCCTCTTCCTATAATCATCCCTCTGGGAATACATTGCATGGTGTCCAGATAATTGACTCATTTGCTCCTTGATAGCTAATGCTATTTGGCCAATAGAATCATCCTTTGAAAGAGTGACTTTCACCGGCATGGGAAGAACAGATGGAGCTATGCTTCCCTGATCATAGGACGAACCGTAAGAACCAACAAGCAACTGGCCTTGCCTACTTACTTTCCAAAGCAGAGCAAATAGGGATGCCAACCAGACGATATATGGCGTTGTTTGCAATTTCACTGCAAGTCGCTCAATTTGCCCTGATAATTCTCCAGAAACCTTCTCATCAAGAAATCCAGCAGAACGTTTCTCTTCGTCAGGAATCACATAATCATGAGGAAGCAGTGGCAAACCGTCTTGCCATCCTAAAGACAAATTCTCCCAATACGCAAGTGTGGCGTCATCCACTTCAAAGTGAACCGGAAACACTGCTTCTTTTTTCAAACCCAGTAGTCGAGAACACAAGTGAACCAAACCTTTCCCATCAATGATGGAGTGATGAAAAACCCCAGCCAGATAATGTTTTTGTTCTACTTGAATCGCCTTTAGTCGCCACAACGGAGAATAATCACGAATGAGGTCTTCCCTAGTCTGGCAATAATATTCCTCCCAAGATTCGACCAGACAAAACTTATCCAAAGCGTAGGCCTTACTAACATTATCAAGTTCTACCACGCTAACACCATCCTGGTTAGCTGTCAGGCTTCTTCGCAACCAAAGTTCTTGCTGGACAAGCTGTCTGATTCGTTCATTTAGCAACCTGAGGCCATCCTTACTACTTTGTTCATTGGTCAGTGGAATCCGAACAGGTATATACAAACCTTCAGCACCAGGTGACTTCATTTCCGCCAGCCAAATAGACTCTTGAATGGAGGACACAGCTGATTCATTCTGCTCTTGTTTTTTGGCAGTTACCGAAACACTAGACTCTGAAGCTTCAATAATCTCCCGAACCGTTGGATTTTTCCAAAATTGCTGTATACTCAACTCATTCTTGAACCGTTCGTTATAGCTGCCCACAAACTGTGCTATTTTCAGAGAATCCATCCCAAATTCCACCAGTGAATCATTTTCGCCCAGATTTTCTGAATTCAAATAATTGCGAACCCACATCAGCTGGTCGGACTCACTATGAGCCTGAGTTTTACTTGCCTGGAGCTTTTTTCTTTTAATACGTAGTAGTTTCCCATCTTGCCAAAGTTTACGGCAAAGATGCCTCTGAATTTTTCCACTACTTGTTCTGGGCAATGTACCGCGCCTGACAAAAACCAGTTCATCAAGGGATACCCCTATCGTTTTCGTAACATGGTTTCGGATGTTGTGCTCAAGCTTTTCGCAGTTCAGTTCACGAGAAGACACAACTTCACACGCCACGATGATCCTGGTTTCGTTCTCTTGCTCGACACCAAACGCTGCTGCATGACAACGCAGAAATACTGTATCATCAAACGATTTGATGGCGTCCTCAATGTCTTCAGGAAAAATATTCGTCCCACGTGATACAATCAGAGTTTTAAGCCTACCCGTGATGAACAACTCACCTAACTGCATGAACCCGAGATCTCCCGTAGCAAGATATTTGTTGTCATAGTCCTTAACTGATTTTGGGAACTCTGTATCGTCTCTATTCCAGTAACCTGAGGACACACTTTTGCCGGAAACATACACCTCCCCTACATTTCCTTCAGTCAGTATATCTCCCTGCTCTCCCAGAATTAACACTTCATCACCACTCACCTTTCCCGAACCTACCCATTCCTGCAAATCATGATTGGGTTTACCACTTTTCGAACCGAGCCTTTTCTTCTCAACTACAGGTTGGATTTTCTTTTCTACCCCTGTCACCATTAATGTTGCCTCAGCCAAGCCATAACAAGGAGCCAAAGAATTCCTGCTAAATCCACAGCTCCCAAAATACTCAGAAAACCTCTCCAGTGTCGAAGATCTTACCCTTTCCGCCCCATTGAAAGCCACTTCCCACGAAGACAAATTCAAATTTGATTTCTGCTTTTCCGTAATGGTTTCACAACAGTATTTGTACGCAAAATCGGGACCACCACTAATTGTAGCTTTGTAATCCGAAACAGCTTTGAGCCATAGGTAAGGGTCATTCAAAAATGTTGCAGGCGCCATGAGCACAGCCCTCGCTCCCAAATACAGGGGATGCAGTATTCCGCCTATCAGGCCCATGTCATGATATGCTGGCAGCCAACTCACTACACAAGACTGCTGGGATTGACCAAACACTAGCTGGATTTTCTTCTGGTTAGCCAGAAGGTTGCCTTGAGAAACAATAACGCCTTTAGGGTCACCAGTCGAACCTGACGTATACTGCAAGAAAGCGATGTCGCTGTTTCGAATTTTCCCAACATTCTCCGATTGATGCGCACCCTCAAGATAAATGCAGGGCAATTCGATTTCGGCAGTATTTTCAATACGGGTTTGGAGAGGGTAATGACTCAAAATAATGGAAGGAGAACAATCCTGAACAATTCCTGTCAAACGGGCTTTGGTTCGGGAGTCCCGGGGACTATAACAAGGCACGGGTATACAACCTGCATAAATGCATCCCAGAAATGCTTTGATGAAGTCGAGTCCCGGATCAAATAACAGGACAACCCTGTCACCATGGGAGGTACTGTTTGCAACAAGCGCGGCAGTACGCTGAATGTTGTCACCCAGCTCCCCATAAGTAAGAATATCCTCACACTCTCCTGCTGCATTCAAAAAACGCAAAGCCTCACGGCTACCTCGTCTGGCAGCGTGACTAAGGATGATGTCAACGATCCCCATCAGAAATTACAGTTAACTTGAGGAATACCACTAACGTCTGGCAAGCCTTCCTGTTCCCGACATTTTTGCCACGTCCAAGTCTGCAAAGCATCTTACAGGGACAAAATCCAAACTCAGCTCTCCCTCCAGATGGAATGTTCCCGTCCCGGCTTCAAAATCCACTTCACTCCAGTCACTGGCATCCATGTCAATTTCGACCCCTAGTTCAGTCCCCCCTTTTGTTTCGGTAAAAATGACGTGCAGATACTTAACTTCTTCGAGCCTTTCCTTAAGGCGTTCAGGCGTCGCTTCCGGACGAATGGAAATAGTCACGGGTTGATCTTCAGCCAATCTGTCTGCCAACGGCGTTGGTTTGGGATAATCAGGGCTGGGCAGAGGTGACGGAGGAGGAGGGTTTTTCTCTAGCTCCTCCATTTTTTTCCGAAGGCTAAGGGGTCTCATGTCAGTCCATACCTTTTCGATATGATCAAGGCATTCCTCCTTAGGACCTTCCACCCCAACTGATTTCCAACCACTTGGGATTTCACGCTCTGTTGGCCAAATGGAATATTGCTCCTCGTGGTTGATCACCACAGCATAAGTATCAAATGGATCTTCGTCGTCGTACATCGTCTGTTTGTTTACAAGTTTGATTTTTTCTGTTCAAAAAGCTTGGTTTAAGCTGCAACCCCTGCATGGAAACACATCCCACATACGGATTCGATCAAGAGAAATGGTTTCAGTGCATCATTGATTCACAAAACACCGAGCATTGCCTGGTTTGTTTCCCTTACGCTGGTGGCGGAGCTAGTGTATATTCCAACTGGCATACTTTGAAACAAACAGGTATTTCCGTATGGGCTTTGTCGCTCCCAGGACGAGGGCATCGTTATCATGAAAAACCTGTCACTGCTCTCGCTCCACTGCTCGAACAACTTATCCCGGAAGTCCTCAGAATTTCGGCCAATAAGTCGGTCTCATTTTTTGGGCACAGCATGGGAGCCTTGATCGCTTATGAATTGGCTTGCTTACTCGAACAAAGAAAGCTGCTGGAGATTTCCAAACTCTTTTTATCAGGCAGAAGCCCCGTTAGTCAGCAGGATGATGAAGCTGCTTACCACTTGCTCGGTGATACTGAGTTAATATCAAAATTGATTGATATGGGCGGCATACCCAAAGAAATCCAGGAACACCCTGAGATACTCCAGTTAATGTTGCCCACATTACGGGCTGACTTCGAACTGATTGAGACATGGCAACCCGAATCTTCACCAACAAGCAAATCCCCCATCATAGCTCTGGCAGGCAGTGACGATTCCCGTGCCTCCGCTGAAAAGATGGAACACTGGGATTCTCATACCAGATCAGCTTTTAAGCTTCATGAATTCGATGGGGGGCATTTTTTTCTGTCTGACCATCAATCCAACATCATTCAGTTAGTCAGGAACGCATTATTGAGTGATGTTTGACGAAACCAAGCCTCCGCCCTTGGTCGATTGTGTCTATTTTCACACAAAACCACACATTCTCAAACGCGATGAAACCGCATTCCCATTGATTTCTAGCAAGTAGCCGCATTTCCGAACATACTCACGCATCCAAAGTGCGCATAAACCAAGATCCACACACAATTTTGATGGCGTTATCCTTTATTTTTCACCCCCCCCCGTCAAGCAAACAACTACATTCCAACAGCTTTTCTTTGGAGTTTTTTCACAAAAGAATGACGCCGAAATTTGTCCTATGGCAGGACACCCATCTAACACCTTAATAATGAGCATATTATTTATATGCGCAATCACATGATCGCTTTTTACCAGACACCAATTGTGTCAAAACTTTCACCTCATCAATACCCTCCATGGGCAACTGAATACCAAGTTTGACAACCTATCAACTTCACACCCATAGCAGAATGCTTTTACTTGGGAAAATATCTACTCAAGTAACCCTGCAATATTCCTAAACCACTCACAAAACTGACTACAGTGTATATTCTAACTTAGTTCGGTTGCTCATTTTTCTCTCCTACCAATGACAAAATGTGCTGGGCTATTTTTTCAGACGGTTCACGCAAGCGATCCACTTCGGAAATGATGTAACCCGCCGTAACATCGGCAGTCGTCGAATGGTTGACCAGCCGCTTCACCACATGATCCGAGAAATCCAGTCCATCAGCTAGCGTAATGAAGGTGCGGCGCAGATCATGCAGAGTGAAACTCATTCCTGCTTTTTTACTGATCCGATCCGACAGTGTGGATACATTCATGGGCGCTCCTTTCTTACGAAGCGATGGACGGGTGGATGGAAACACCAGCCCCGTCTGGCTTCTTTTGTCCTTGAACCTGTTTCTGAACATTTCTTCCAGAAAGTCCGTCATTGGCAAACTGTGGGGCTTGCCGTTTTTGGTTTTATGCACGGTGAACATTTTCTTCTCAAAATCGACATGTTCCCAGCGCATGGTGACTGCCTCGGTTTTTCGCATGCCCGTCATCAGCAACAGGAGCAGGTAGTCACGTTCATCTTCGGACTCATGCTGCATCACAGTATGGAACCACTTGGGGAGATCGTCTTTGGTAATGATACCCTGCCTACGGTCAGCGGCACTGGTTTTCCAGAGTTTGTTGACAGAAAGGGTTTTGACAGGATTCGGCCCGGGGTAGTCGTAGCGATCCATAAAGAAGTTATAGAAAGCCCCGAACAGCCTCAGTGTAATGTCCGCCATGTGTTTGCCCGATTTCCTGGCAATGACTCCATGCAAGGTAATCAACTGTTTCTTGCTGATGTTGACGACAGGACGGTTCACCCAGTGTTTCAGTTGAATGTCCAGTCTCCCTTGGTAGAGTTCAACGCTGTTTCTGCTGAGGTTGCGCACGCGGATGTATTCACTGCCGATTTCTCCAAGGGTAACCTGTTCATACTTTTGAACGGTGGGTTTTGTCTGTGGCATCTCACCCTTGGCAAGCATGCCTTTCAGCTCCCTTGCGCCTATTTACGAGCGGGATGGGATTGCCAGCCTAGTGATGCAGGTAAAGCAAAAGAGCGTGACCTTTGCACGGTTCAAATGGGATAACGCCTATATCCGGACATTGGAAGTTTCCTGGGGCCAGAAAGAAGCGTCCGCCACCATCAAGCTGGGGAAAAAGCGGCCCGAGTAGCCCCCATAGCCAATCCCCTGGCCCACAGGGGCAGGGGTCGCCAAAGGGTAAGTTTTTCGTCGGTTTCCATTACCCGATAACGCCCCGGCCAGTAACCAAGCAAGGCGATGGGAAAGAGAAAGCCACCCAGCATGGCCGTTGCGGGTACCACGGGGTGGGGGAATTCATCCACCAAGAGCCAATACGCGCCTGCGCACACCGCCGTGGCGCCCATTCCAAATATCGCCAATATGCCGTGCCACCACCAGGGCTTCTGCTCGGGATCGGGCTTTTTATCCTTGCGGGCTTTGGCAATAAGCTCCTGCATCTCCTTATCGTCCTTAAAGAACTCCTCTGCGCCGGGGGCTGGTTGTGGCGTATAGAATTTTCGTTCTTCGGACATAGCTGCTTCCCTCGCTAAATTTCCCAAAACTGACGTCAATCCCGCCGCCCCCTGGAAGTGGATTGCCCCGTGAGAGGTGCCTTCGAGTAGTAGGATATTCTACTTCATTTGATTACGATCACCTAGGCTTACCCAGCTATTTTTGGTCTCAGGGTAAAATTCTGCCGTTGCTATAGACCACGCGTGATAGTTTGTACCGGTATGCCCAGCGTACCTCCGCCTAGCCCGTGGACGACGCCAAATGGCACGTGGGACCACGATCGTCGCGCGCAGGTTCCGGGGGAGGAACCAAGCGTCGATCTCCACTCGCCTGTGGTTTACGAACGCGGCGATATTCTCATCAATAAATACCGTCTAGAGCGGCCATTGGCCCGTGGCGGTATGGGCCATATTTGGCAAGCTCAGCATTTGGGGCTGGGCATTGATGTGGCGCTGAAGCTGTTGCGGGCGGATACCCAGTCGGACCATACCAGCGAGCGGCTCTTGCGGGAGGCAAGGGTGCTCGCGCGGCTGGCTCACCCGTGCATCGTCAGGGTTCAGGATGTGGGGGTCACCGACTATGGCGACCCCTACCTCACCATGGAGCTTTTGGAAGGGGAGCAGCTTGGCAGCTGGTTGCGGCGCAGGGCTCCGGTGGCGCCCCACCAAGCAGTGCGTTTGATGCTGCCGGTGGTTTCCGCCATGGTGGGCGCCCATCAGCAGGGGGTTTTTCATCGGGATTTGAAGCCCGCCAACCTCTTTCTGAGCCAGACCAAACAGGGCCGGGTCAAGCCCACCATCTTGGACTTTGGCATCGCCAAGTGTCCTCATGAGCTGGGCGCTGAAGTACTTACCCGTACCGGGGCGATTCTTGGCAGCCCCGATTATATGTCGCCGGAGCAGGCTCGCGGTCGAAAGGGGGTGGATGGCCGCGCGGATATTTGGGCCATCGCGGTCGTTCTTTTCGAGATGATTACCGGCACCCGGCCCTTTCAAGGTGCCAATGGCTACGCTGTGCTGATGGCCATCGTGGAGGAGGACCCTCCCAGCTTCGAGGAGTTTGGCGTCACGGCCCCGAGGCTTGAGGCCATTTTGCGGCATGCCATGGCCAAGGCCCCCGAGCACCGTTTTCAAACCATGTTGGCCTTCGGCAGCGCCCTTGCGTCCTGGGCGGTGGAAAACGAACTCCAGACAGACTGCCGAGGAGAGCTGATTGCTCATACATGGCGTTTGCGGCCCCGGGGCAGCAGTCGGCGTCAGCCAGCCCCCGCGTCTTCCGCAGTGCGGCGCCATCAAAGGCGCCCCCTCTCCACCACGGATTTTACGGAACTTGACGACCCCGAGGCATTTAGCGAGCCACCGGAGGCAGCCGAGGAGCATACCCGGCGGGATTTTAGCCTCGGCGCTGCGCGACATCCCGGCCATGGGCGCTCCTCGGGCGTGGTGCGCAAGGCGGAGAATACGGGCGACATTGACGCAGGCGGCCCGGGCCTCATGGAGCTGGCGGACCCCACCTTTAGCGAAGGCTAAGCGGGGCTAGGAGCTGGTGACGGACCGAGCAATGGGCATCGATTCCACCCGGGCCCGGAGTTGCCTCAATTGCTCCTGAACTCAAAACCCGATTGACTCCGTCGACCATTTTGGTGCGAGCGCGCCGAGCAAAACTCAAAGATGCTAGTTCACACTTTGCTTCACAGACCTCAGAAGTTCCACTATGGTTCCAACTTGAATCACGACCCGCTTGCGTCCACCCCCATGAGGGAATCCTCGTGACCCGATCCAGCTCGCCTCTATGCGGCCCTCCGCCCTCAGAAGTGCCCCTGGGCTCCGCGCCGCTCATACGTGTGATTGCGCAGGTGCGCTTCCCACCGATCCTGTCCGTAGGGCAACGCGAGTACATCGCTGCGTTCCAGGAAGCGATTCGCGTGCGCTACCCCGTCCTGCGGCCTTCTCAGGCAAGGACGTTCGTCTTTAGCTCCAACGGGGTTGCCGAGGACCGAATGAGCACAAACTGGCGGTTCCTAGACGCCAGCGGCGACTGGATGGTTACGCTGGGACCTGAGTTCCTAGCCATCGAAGCAAGCCGGTACACGAGCCGAGATGATTTTCTGCGTCGCTTCGAGGAAGTGTTGCGGGCTTTGGAGGACCATGTGGCCCCGGGCTTCATCGACCGCTTGGGCGTAAGATACATTGATCGGATTCAGGGCAAAAACCTACAGGAAATCAATAAATTGATTCGATCGGAGGTTGCGGGAATTCTTGCTACCCCTCTTCATGCGAGCGCGCGGTATGCCATCGCCGAGAACGAGTTCTCCCTTGTCGAAGACCCATTCAAGCTTCGCACGCGCTGGGGCCTTGTCCCGGAAGGAATCACCGTGGATCCCGCCGCCATTGACGTAGTCGATCGACCGAGTTGGCTATTGGACCTAGACGCGTTCCAATCCAATTTCGAATCGCGCGAGTGGGACACCCACACACTGGTAAATAGTGCTCGACGAATGTGCGAGCGAATTTATAGCATGTTTCGTTGGGTTGTAAGTGATGAGTTCCTAAAGCGCTACGGTGAGAAAATTTGAGTTTTTCTGATCATTCCGCAAGTTCTTCAGCATGGGCAGCATCCACCGGTGCCGACGCGTCGCAGCCGCGTCGCAGCCGCGTGGATGTGCTCACCGTGGGGGGTCAACTCTCATCGCCCGGAACATCATCCAGGTCTCCGACGCAAATTTGGTCAATTTTCCCTGACAATCGCGTGACGTCTAGCGGCGGCGATACGTGGAACGCTACGTCGCATTCCGCGGTACGCACGGCTGACCTCTTGAGCGACTTGCGAAGGATCTCGGGGCTTACGTGGGATCGAATTGCGAAGCTCTTCAACGTATCTCGCAGGAGTGTCCACTTCTGGGCTAGCGGCAAGCCACTTTCTGCCAGCAACGAGGAGCACTTGCTCAGCGTCGTTCACCTAGTTCGATATGTGGATCGTGGAGATCCAAGCCTCACTCGCAAGGCCTTGCTTCGAAGCGTACGAGGGGGACACACGCCATACGATTTGTTGCTGGCAAAGCGATATGAGGACTGCCGCTCGCTCCTCGGCCCCGGTGGAGCTACTCGGCGTCCAGCGTACGGAAGATTGTCCAAGAAAGCGGCGGATGCGCGCCTGCCGTTGCCTTTGGAGGGGCTCCTGGCGTCGAAACATGATTCAGTCCACACCGACTCCGGCCGTGTGAGGGGCGTGCGCACCCGTAGGAGCAAGCGGCGTGACAACGCTGGCTAAGGTAACCGTTCACCCCCGCCATTGCAGAAAAGCCAGCCTGCATGCAACGGGAGGTCATGACGAAGGCGAACATCAA